>JAOBYF010252209.1:0-17520 GCA_025403605.1 Parazoanthus darwini | reverse complement strand
ATACATACATACATACATACATACATACATACAAACATACATACATACATACATACATACATACATACATACACACATACATACATACATACAAACATACATACATACACACATACATACACACATACATACAGACATACATACACACGCACATTCGTACATACACATACTGTACACACATGCATACGAATAATACAGACAGACACACTTGGTTTTAAAGATTAGTCAGTTGGTACAATAGCGTGGGTAAATAAAGAACGTACAGCACAGAAGACCCTTCTCGTTATATATTCTTCTAAACTCACCAGGGAATCTGCCACGGCTTTTTCTGGTTCAGTCTCTGTATCTGAATTAAAACTGCTGCTTCGTGAGCGAGAGCCCATCCTTTGCTATAGAATGAATTTAGTTAGTAGTGTACACAAGTAATGCGGGCTCAAACATAGCTATATCAAAGCCTGTCAATCAAAACGTCACGTGACACGTACCATCATTCTCTCCACGATATTATTGTATTCCTTCGGCGGTCTTTACTCCGGTAGGTTTGCTTCATCATCTGTGTGGTCAACAAATATACAAAAAAGACGAACATTAAATATTTGTTTAAAAAATCTGTTTGACTCCGTGTAATAAGTTATACTTGTGCACGACGGTTTTTGCTGAACTGGGTAAAAATGCAATTGCAGTGTTTGACCACAAACACGACAGATGAACAAAAATCTCATCTCAGCACAAGTTATTGCATCATCAAACCATGCCAATTGTCCATCCTTGGACAGTCGTTTGTCTCATCGGCCCTAAGTTTGTTTGGAAAGCAGCTTTTCACTTCCACCAACTTTATCAAAGCCTATCTTCTCCTCACAGTATCAATGTTTGATGATTGGTCTTGAGTATATAAAATTGAACATCCACCATAAATTTTGACAAAAAAGGAGAATTTACATGTTCATCATTTGGCACCTTTGGCAGTGAAAAGAGTTAACAGTGTGGGAAATCTTCGCAACAGAACTTCATTTACCTCATCCACTCGTAAATCGAAACGTAAAACTCTCGGCTTAACCTTTTAGAATTTTACACGTAAAGTCAAGAACACGCTCGTATACCGTGGAAGGTATCCTCGATTTACTTGTCATTGGAGGAATATGTACCTCTTATGAACCTATTTACTTTTCGACAGCGGCAGCTAAGCGAAAACAAGCGACGACTTTCGCGTACGGTCCAATTTTGGAATTAGGGAATGGGGTTACAAGACAAGCAAGGCATAATTAGAGGCTATCTGGGCATCCACACATGCGAGGCATTATGTGTATCTGCACCTGTGAAACTATCTATGCATCTGCATATGGAATTATCTGTGCATCTACACATGTGAGGCTATCTGTGCATATACACACGAGGCTATCTGTGCATCTACACACATGAGGCTATCTGTGCATCTACACATGTGAGACTGTGCATCTACACATGTTAGGCTTTCTTGTGCATCTACGCACACGAGGCTATATCTGCATCTACACATGCGAGGCTGTAAGTGCATCTACACGAGTGAGACTGCAACTATCTGTGCATACGCATGTTAGACTGTCTGCGCATGTAAGACAGTCCGTTTCCCCCTCTTACTGAACCAACAACTGTCACACGCTTGAATAAAATATCTTTAATTTCGGAATTCTAAAATAATTTATATAAAATTAAAATTATGATTTAACTAGTTTCCATACTGTAATGTCAGTTACGTAAACAACTTGTGTTTATGTATTTAATGGTAAATAGTAAATAATCTAATTATATAATTAGAACAGCATAGCACAACTAAGTGTAAGTTGCTTGCAACAGCAAGTCAACAAACGTTCTACGATTATAAAATTATATTGCTTCTCTGAGAACCGTTGTTTGTACGAGACAAATGAGTCAACGGGTCACGAGTTCCGAGTCGATAAAAGGTTATTGTTGAGATCAGGGTAAACAGCAGGACCGGGTTTCAGGAGTTGAGTTTGTATCACAATTTACAATGACTTATGATATATATACTCTTTGGAGCTTGCAACAGGATAAGCGTAGATACTGTTCATTTATTTAATTGTTTTCTAATGCCCAATAAATGAGTCAGTTTTGTAACACTATGGTATATCTTAATCACATAACTGACAAAAGTATTAGAAATTTGAAATTCGATTCACTGACTTGTGACTCAAGACTCGTACCAAAAACGGCCTCCTCTTCTTTTCACATACGTTCTTTTAAAACACTGCTATTTTAACCAGAGGCTGTTAAAACTCCATAACTGTCTTCGAAATTATTTCAGGTTTTGTTTATGCGACTTCACGAGGAGCTATCGTTCTGGCTTGCGTAACAGCACTAGAAGGCTG
Organism: Parazoanthus darwini; assembly: GCA_025403605.1. Classification (NCBI taxonomy): domain Eukaryota; kingdom Metazoa; phylum Cnidaria; class Anthozoa; order Zoantharia; family Parazoanthidae; genus Parazoanthus; species Parazoanthus darwini. Next base: position 15,154 of record JAOBYF010252209.1, on the reverse strand, counting down.
ATTTCCCCCGTAACTAAAAGACAATTACCAGCCAGTATTTCCGCAGTCAATAGAAAAATCATTTGAGAAAACTGAGGGGCTCGGCAATTGCGAGTCGCTACAATAAAAAGACAACACAGTTGCTTTGGATTCAGATTTGTTAGACTTGTGTGAACGAGAACCTAGAAACAGAAATTAGTCTGGGCTCAAAACTCAATCAACAAAAATTCATGAGCGCCTGTCATTGGTTTCATTTCTTTTATTTTCCCTTCCTTTCTTTTCCTCTTCTCATCTCATTTTGTCTCATGTTTTTTCTTCTTTCCTCTCCTTTCCTTTCCTTTCCTTTCCTTTCCTTTCCTTTCCCTTCCCTTCCCTTCCCTTCCCTTCCTTTCCATTCCTTTCCTTTTCCTCCTCCTTTCCTTCTTCTCTTTTCTTTTTCCCCCTTTTCTTTTTCCTTTCCTCTTCCTCTTCCCTTTTCTTTCGCACTTTACAATAAAACACTTTTTTCGTGGTCCAGAGAAGGTTGTGGACAGTAATTAGTACCTAACGTGTGAACAACTCCTGACCATTTCGATGTTTAACTCTTACAACTGCTTGTCACAAACTTGACTATGAGTGCATCCAATAAACGTCATCAATATTATCGAGGACGACTTTGGCAATGCCTTCCAAAATAGGGTACACCATATATGTCTGTTACACATGTATACCGCTATTTCAAAGACGTTTGACTTAAAATTTAAATTACTGAACTGGGATATTGCTGGAGTAGCAAGAACTTTACTATTTAAAATGCCTCTAGCAACGTTCTCCGCTGGTTTGGCGCTTTTCAAGGTCAACTTTTCCTGAGATAGTTGTATAAATTGCCACATTTCTATGGTATAAGTACGTTCGCCTATTTAATCCTACAAAACATAATATAAGCAGTCAACTCGAAAGCATTATCTCACGAAATGTTTGTCATTTTCTTATTTAGAGGCCATATAAGCTGATATTGTAGTGTGCCCGAACATGGGCCTAGCTATATATATTTTTAAGAACCATCCGGCCACGAGCTCGACTTTTACGTGAGCTGATCGCCATCGCGTTGGTCATCTAGTCATTACGACAAGAGCGAAGATGGATACTTAGTATATACGAGTCCACACTCTTGTGTACCACGTGGTCTGTTTCGTGTACCACGTGATGTTCACTTCATGTAACCACGTGACGTCTGCTTCACGTAACCACGTGATTTCTGTTTTGTGTACCTTGCCTGTTTCGTGTACCACGTGATGTCTGTTCGTGTACCACGTGATCATTTTGTTTTTACGTTTTTGCGTTGTGGGTATTTTTATGACGTTCAGTTCAAACTGTCATTTTATGTCCAGGAAGCAAAGATATATCATTCAAAAACGTTTTGACCCAGGTCTAGAAATGATGAGAATTGGCTCTCGTTTCGAAGCTATTAAACGGATAAAGTTATTGTCGAATGGCCGTGAAAAGTACATCACTTGGTTTAAGAAAAAAACATGTAGTATACACGCAAGTGTGCGACTGATGCCTCGAGTGTTGGTTCTGCCGCTCTAGTGATTTTAATAGTAATTTCTTTCTCGGTTTCTTTTTCGGTAAACCTCGCCGCCATTTTGAATTATCCCCAAGTAGGATAAGACGTAGTTGTAAAGGAACCAATCAGAGCACTGCATAACCACTGTCTAGTGAGTGCGTATATAATGCACCCTTTCATATAAGCCTCCCAAAGATTTACACTATATTATATGTTCTACTATAAGTAGGTAATAGTTATAATAAACAAAACTGTCAAAATATATAGTAACAAAATAATACAAATAAATAAAATATTTAACAAGGAGCGGTGATATAATTTATGAGATCCTCAAAAGAGAATACAAGAGGATCAGTATGATGAGAAACCAAAGTAATACAAAATAATTGGTAACAATAAGAGTTACTTAAATACACAGTACAAGACGGACCTATTAGGAGTGTGAACAGCATCGTCAAATAGAGGTTATAAGCCTCGGGCTCATACTCTCTCACAAGTTGATGTTTTTTTAATTTAACGTGACGCAATCTCGCAGATAATAATCGGTGCAAAAACACAACAAGTGTCTTGTGCTTGAAAATCATCCCAAAGTTATAAAACATGCTCAAACCTACGGGGAGGGTATACGGTGTGTCCAAACTTTAGCTGTTTGATAGGCGTAAAAACGAGCAGTAGCTTGTAACCCACATTTAACGGTGTGTTGACAACATTGGTAAACAGTTTAAACATCTTTAAGTCTTAATTTAAGAGGTTAATGTTGTAACTCATGCAAACGATACCCTTAACTTTGAGATGAAAGTCATGTACATCGATGCTGTGAAAACCGATAATCAACGAAGTCGATGTCAATAAAAGAAAAACTGCAGTTCAAGGTAATGTTTTGCCGCCGTATTAACACGTTCATTTCGAGTCATGAATTGTTTCCGCCATCTTACATTATGAAATGGAACTACACTCGGCGCGTCGCCATCTTGAAATGTGACGTAAACTGGTCGGTATGCTTCGTTCAAATCCAAATTTAGTAAAACTGAAAAAACTTCCTTAAAGCATATAAAATGTAACTGATTCTGTGAGGCGCATCTGAAAATATCTATTGACCATGCGCATAATATTTTTATTATCATCATCATTGTTATTATTATTATTATTATTAATTTTATTATTATTATTATTATTATTATTATTATCATATCATCATTATTACTATTATTGTATTCCTCAAAAGTGGAGCTTGGTACTGCAAAATATTACGTCATATTTCAAGATGGCGGCACGCATTAAATGTTACCTCCAAGAGAAGAGATCGAGTTTTTAATGCTAATACACCCTAATAAGGCAATGTTTAATTTTTATATGAGAGCAAAGTCTGAGGATCCCTGATTTCAAAATTCTCCTATATTAGTCTTACCGTTTTAACTGCTTTTGAAGTTGTGCGAAATTTTAAAAAAGATAATCAAGCATAGTCTATGTTTATCATCATACGTTTCAAGGACGACTCTGGTGCAGCACCACGAGCGATTGAAGAAAGACCAACATTGTTTTCTTCTCACAACCTTACGCTTTTGCCATTTTTAACGCTTCCACCAACTGGATGATTTTCACTTGTCAGTCATCTGCTTCATACTGAATCCGGCAGACCTCCCCTTTAAGCACTGTCACCAAATCACCTTCCTGGAATATCTATGACTCAGAGGGTCGCATGCCCAATGGTATAGATGTTCCTCTTAGAACGTATGCTAGCATCATCTACAACAACAAGACAAAATAAACCTGTTATCTGACTTGTAAGGCTCCAGTGATAATTGTTTTAGCCGGGAGAGCTACCTTAAAGGTGACTAACTAGTGACTAAATTTTGCCTAGTTACAATAAACTCAACTTAAAGCTTCAGATAAACAAAGAAGCTAGAATGGACGACCATGGCTGTGTTTTCACTGAGAGCTTTGTTTCTTCTTCAGCGAGTTAAGTTAAACGTTCTCGTTTAAAAAAACTGAACAAATGAACAACACAGCAACAACGACAGCCCTTGAAAAAGTCATTAAAATTAAACTGCCTTGATATGTGGTTTAAATCAGCCTGCGTAGCCAGCAAACCGCTCATAAACTCGGTAGGAAAATCCTTTAACCAACCACTAACTTTATTGGTAAGTTGACAGCCTGTCGTCGTCACAACTCACCACTCTCTAAAAATTGTGATTTTGCCCGTAAACTCACAAAACAGACCGAGACTTCGACTTTGACAAAAAATTAGCCTCCTAATTTCGTTGAATCTCCCCATGATTTTCAATACGCCTCGTCTGTTTGGCTTCAAATTTGGCATATTGGTCATGTGCTAATTTGACAGTTCCCATGATTACAAGAGTCGATAGAATGACGTAAATTTGCTGAGCTGCTTGTTTTTGTGAATTTCGGCGGGTTCAATGTTATTTATGCCAATTAAGAAATTGTCCATGCTTAGCGTGCGTCTATCGAGTTATGGATACACGCGGGAAATTGGGAGAGCACGAGAGAAGCGTTAGTGGACGAGGCGAAGCCTAGTGCTTCTCTAGCTTCTCGAGTGCTCTACCAACTTCCCAGGTGCATCCATAACTCAATAGACGCACAACTAAAGTATGGACCATTTCTTTTAGAACATTGTCTCGTTACCGTTATAACGTACAAAATTCTCCTAAACAGTTCTGAGCGTTTTATCGGTTGAACGCGAGCGCGCTATTTAATAGACGCACGGGCGTGCGTCTATCGAGTTGTAGATGCACGTTCGCGCCATGCAAGAAGCGCGCGAAAAATTGCCAGCTATGTTCTAATACAATATAAACAGTTCATTTTTCAAAACTATCAAATTTAACGAACATTTTGACTTTTTTGTCGTATTCTTGTATTTTGCACTTTTCACTTTTTTAAAAGGAGCTTGGATAACAAAAAAATGAATGACTTGATTTCTGCAAATTCACGAAAATCGCGAAAATGAAAAGGCGCTGTAATGTCCAAATCTAAAAATGCGAAATTTTGTGTCGCAAAACACAAATGTTATAAGGTAAAAATTCTAGTTTACCAAACAAGCAGCACCCACAAGAATTAATTATTATTAACTGTTATTAATAATTATTAGTTATCATTCGGATATCAAAGCATTAACAATTAATATTCAGAAATTAGAGTTTGTTAGATAAATGCTTTAAACACTGTGTTGTTAACTTACACTGCATGCATGATGTTTTAATGTTAATAACATTTGGTGAATGTTAGAAGGTAACGGTATTTAGGTTATATATTGATGTTAGTCTCAACTATTTAAAATATTTTGTCTATGTTAGTAAACACTATGTTAATCGGGTAATATTTACACATACAATGAGCTGAGATGATAATGATTATGGATGACTCTAATGAAGTGAGATTTTTATGATAATAACAAACTATACAGGAAGACTGGAGCTTGATGGAAATACAGAAAAATGAGCAGTACCGCATTCTTTTGCATTGGGTTTGTTTGCTTTTCTGAAGCAAGGTACCTAGCGACACTGGGGCTTGAATAAAAACTGAAGAAAGCCTAGAAAATCAACATAACGAATTCCATTAGCTGTGTGATAACTTTTTATCAACCGTTATCAAGCTCATTCATTTGAGAGGTTCCAAACATCTCGAAACAATAAAAAAACAGTCTGAAGTGGCCTCGTATATTCATGTTTCTCGGCGTTTAGAACCCCCTTCAAACACTCGTACTGGGTTTTGAAATATAACTTCAAACGATGACCAGATGAGTTGTCGGGTAAAAACAGGTCTTATCAAATTCTTTCAAAGTTGTTCCTTTTAGGGTTCTAAAAGACCAGATCAGGCGTCCGGAATGCTTTGAGCTTTAGTTTCATGAAGTTCCACCGAAAGCAAGCGGGAGAACTAGTTGTTGTTCTAAGCGATCTCTACTTAAGTCTATCTACAGTAAGTTGAATTTATCTTTTTGATCGACTGTTTGAAACCAAAGCATAAACAGCTCGCAAAGGATGCCGGAACATCCGGTCTGATCTTTTAACGTGGTTTTTCGTTTTGAAAGAAAGGGTAGAGCTCGCAGGAAGTGTTTGGCAGCGGTAGTATACTAGCACGGACAGCGCTGTGTCAGCGATATACAACACGAAACCGTGACAGCAATAGCAGTTGGCATGGCTGTGACACTGACAAACCGTTGGAAAGGAGGTAGCAGTCGACAGTGTTGTAACAGCAAAGTTGGTACACATATCTTTGTTCAAGTAATATAAATATAATTCTCATAACACTGTCGTTGCCATCGCTCTGGCAACATTTATACTGTCATTGCTATTGTTATCACAGTACTGGCACTACAGAGCTGCCAGTAGCCATTAACGTGACATTGATTCCACTGTCACACTAATGTCTCTCCATCACTGTCACACTAGTTTCTCTCCATCGCTGTCACACTAGTGCCACACTGGTGTTGGCTAACTTCACACGACTTCAGGTTCAAGATGGCGGAGTGTCACGGCTCATTAATTATTCCTAAATATTCTTATAGTCGCGTAATAGGGTTATTTGTGGTCATCAGTGGTTAGTCAGAGTTATGGTTTGGTTCAGGTTACTTCTCTTTCGAAGAAAATAAATAGTGTACAAAAAAATTTTGATTGTTAGCAGCGAATTGAGTGGTCGGTGTAGTTATGGTCCCAGGTTTGAGACTCGTATATTCTCGCTTTTCTTCGGGTTTTGTTTTCTTAAAGTTTTTCTAAGTATGGGTAGCAGTTTTAAGCTCTCCGCCATCTTTAACCTGAAGTAGTGTGAATTTAGAACATCCCCTGCCGCACTAGTGTCACCTTCCTCAAGTGTCCTCTTCCTTCCTTGCTGTCACGTCATTGCAACACTTGTGTCACTCTCCATAGCTGTCACACAACTGTCACAGTAGTTTCAATCTATCACTATCTTACTACTGTAAGATTTAGATCTGGTTGTATAGTTTTATAGTCAGTAGTTAAAAGAAAGTTCAAAAAGACTCACCGTGGCTCCTCGTGCAAGCACCCACCTCTAGTAAGCACCCGCACCTTAGCAGTGCTACAAAAACAGTTAAAACTACCGAAACGTTTTTCCATCATTATCTCAAAAATTCGCGAAAAGTGAAGTTTTTTTCATAATAATTGACGGGATGGTCAAAATCGCATGGTTGTTTCAACTAGCTTTTTAAATGCTCGGGACGATCGGGACCATGAGGGTGATTATAGGTCGCGTTTAGCTCGTCTGGATTGCCTGAAAGAGTGCAACCATCAACAAAAATTCTTGGATCCGACAAAAGATACAAAGCATCCTGGGATAGATTTGGGTTCTCTTTAGTCCTTGCATGTCGTTACGATCATCTGAGATGTGGTTTCCGTAGATCTTTTCTCTGATTACTCGCGTTGCCATACACAAGAGGATACCTCAGTGGTGGCACTGCTGTTGAGGTTTACCCGCTATGGGATTCCTCCTGCGTATAATCGTCCCGATCGCCTAACCACAATTTGAAACGACCCGGAATCAGGCTCAACAAATGTCTAGTTTATAAAATCAGGACAGCTAACGGAGTTTTAGGAATCGAAGGTTCAAAGGCCCTGCTTCACGATTTCTGTTACCAGTAGATGTTAGGTAATCGCAACTGAATATATTCAAAAAACACAAGTTAGAAAAATCAATGAACGAGAGATGCGCAAACACAGAATTTTTGTCTCAACAAGTAAATGATGCAGAAAACCTGTTTTACAAGGCGATTGAGTTGAAATGTACAAATGTGTTCTGCCCATTTCCTGCTCCTAAGCATAAATTGGTTGGAAAAGCTTCGGCCTCTGATAAAAGCGATTGAAGATATGCTTTTGTGTTTACAGTTGTATTCATTGTAACGTGAACCTGAAGGTGTTCTGCCACACTAAAGTTAGTCTTGGACTCCCGTCAATCAACCTTAGCAGACTGCATGTCTGAAAACAAAAAGGAACCAATCACAAAGTTCTATCAGTGACGAAACCCATGCCAATGATTTGCAAGAACTCACCGAGGTTATCGCTTTGCTAGAGGCGGGTGCTTACTGGAGGATTCACGGTGACATCACGTTGCAACAGCTGCATGCCGTCGTTCTCAGAAAAGAAGTCACTCTTCAGAATTCCAGCTCTAAATCAAAACCTTGCAATCGCCGATATGTTTCTGATTACACAAAGAAGGCAAAAACGCTAAAAATATAAATGCTTGTTGAGTGATTATATGGTATACACAAAGTAGTGAGGACTCATTCCTGCCATATTTAGCCCTTAATCAGTGAATCCATAGTTATCAGAGTGGTTGAGTGCCGTGACGACATGCACGAGGGCAATGGTTTCAATACACCAATACTTGTCATATAGGGTACATGTCAGCCTTATTTGGTTGTTTTACCGATGGATCCATTGTCATCAGAGTGGTTGAATGCCGTGAAGATATGCGCAATTGCAATGGTTTCAATAAACCAAAAACTTGACATATAGGGTACATGCCAGCCTTATTTGGTTGTTTAAACAATGGATTCATTGTCATTCAGAGTGGATGAATGATGTGAGGATATGCGCAAGGCAAATAGTGTCAATACACCAATACCAGTCGTACTCGAGTAAATAAACCATGGGACACCTGTGGTACTAGCGATGGTAGTTGCAACAACTTAATCACATTTTAAGGATTGCTGAGAATTGAGTTTATTACTGTATAAGGTAACCAGCTATACTGGATGGTAGTACGGAGTATTTTAATACTTAAAAGTAACAGCCCAAGAGATCCTTGGGGTAAATGTTCAAACAGACAGACAAACATTTTAATTCCAGCATACACCTTCAAAACAGTCATGTGGATACTAGAACTCAGTCTACTGGACCGTGAGTTCATGAACTTGTCACACATGATTTTAGGTAACAACACCTGAACACTATCACATCCCCCTTTTTCTTGAAAACGGGCAACCCTCATGTTTCAACTTTTAACAAGACAACTTTTAAAAAAGATAAAGGTGATTATGAAAGTGTTGCATGGTTTGGTCAATTTACGTTTTTGGTTGTTTTAGAAACGTGCTCTGTTTGAGTGTTCTGCATGTTTAACTGTTTACTTGGCAGTTTATTTTGTTTTCATTTCAGAAACTTTAGAGCATCGAACAGGTTTAAAAAATCAAATTACACAAGACATACGCCCCAAATAAGTAACAACTTCTTTTAGTATTTCAATTGTTTTATTCAAGATTAGAACTGATACTAAACACAAGTTTGGTTAGAAGACAACAAATTAGCCATCGCTTGTGTACAGAGAGTTGTCCTTGTCAGTACAAATTATGAGAGTTCAAATGAGAGCATGCTTAAGTTCATGTCTAATTTAACGCGAGATCAGAAAGCAGTTTAACGTTTTCAAACTAGATAAACTAAGCGATACAAAAAAGGTTAATTTAAAAAGCATGTGAAGGAAATTAATTACGAATTTAGAAAATGGCTTACGCTTACATGTATTATTTCCAACCCGTTATTTAATTCTTTCCTAAAGAATATTCCTGAAAAATAATTTAACAGATAAAGACTTCACTTTTGAAAAACAGTCTATCAGACAGAGCAATGTGGTTTATTGGATCAAAGTACGTACCAAGAAGACTGTACAAGCATTTTGTCCTGCTTATGTGTTTATATTATAGTGAAAGAGAAGCAACAATTTAACAGGTTTCATCAGCTTTTTTGTTATCAAAGGTCATTGTTTTGATTTTTTGAAAGGTGTAAATTATGTGAGAGCTGAGAAATGTACTATTTAGCAGCAATGCATCTCGGACGAAAACAGGTCTTTGATATAATAAATAATTGGCAACGCAGTAAGTGCCATTTGAATACAAGTTACTCACATCATTTAGTCACTAAATGATGCTTGTCCTTCAAGTTTAAGAAAAATATGTTATAAATGAATTGCTGTCATTATTGTTTACAATTTAACCAACTAGCATAAAATCAACTCTAAGTTTCAAATAAAGAAAGTCCACCGCACAGTTGGTAATCACAGACACTTTTAGCATGTCATGCCAAATACTTTTTGAGTAACAAGCCTTTGAGAAGCTCAAATGTACAGATAACGTCAGGGGTTCATTAAAGTCTTTTTCTTATTTATTGGACGTCCAAAAAAAACGAAGAAAAAGACGTTAATGAACCCTTGATAATCTAGAAATGTAAATCTAAACCAATTTTGAATTTTAGACTCCGACTTCAACGTATCACGCTCAACTGTTTCGAGCAAATGCACTCTGCCATAATCTTTCGATATGCGGAAATTTTGTTTATTTGAATCTTTAAGTTGGATGTTTTCCATTTTATGCTAATAAATGTCTTCTATACTAGTAAAGAATCCACGTGAATTAATTACAAATGTTCAAATGCACAACTCACAGAACTATTCAAGTACTGGCGTTTGTTTTCAATCGTAAAACTTGTAGCAGTTTTTGACAATTAAAATACTAACCATAAAGCAAAATTACCCAAAATAAAAACTTGGTAGAAACTGTGAATAAATTCAAAAATGAACTGTTTGTGTAAACGCTATAAGAATAAGGCAACAAATGGGGTATTACTGAATATCATTCTACAATACAAAAATATTCTAGATTGTGTTATAAATTTGTTTGAAACTCTAGAAAAACCGAAAATGTTTTTGCAAACTTTTTGATTCAAAGTATTGACATCAATGTCTAAAGTACTAACTAAATTTAAAATTCTCCTTTGCGTTGCTGTTGCTTTTGTTAACGTAATTGATGTAACTGATACTTTTACGTTTGTTGCATCCACAAGAACAATGTTCTCGTGAATAATAATAATAATAATAATAATCATCATTATTTTTATAGTCTTTTTAACTTTTCATTGATAATCATAATTTTTAAAAAAATGTTCTTTTTCAATAAACAATGGTTTAATAGAATAAACGTAACAACCAAAGATAATATTCTTGATGAAAGTATTACTATGACACTGAAAGTAACATCTTTTAACGATGTATCGGTGAAATTCTCAATGACGTGGTTACTAGATTCATTTATTACTGGCAGAATGTAGGGTCGAATGACCTTTCCTTCCAAAATGTAATGCTCCTGATCAAATATATTTATGTTAAAACATTTAATGTAGATAAACAATAACATGCTCTAACGGGTTGGAACTAAAAGTCGTCTTTAGCTGAAAGTGCTGGCATTTTTAAATGAAAACTTTTAAAGTCTGTATTCAGTTTGCTTATTTTGTCAAGCGAATATTATGTTTTTTAAAAACATTTATTCAAAATATGTCACAAAGTTTATGCCTAAATTAAGTCTATGGTTTTGAAATTAATGTTGTAGATGTCCGTTTGCGATGATTATACAGATGTCTCCAGCCTAAAAGACAACCCTAAAGAATAAAGAAATTTAAGTGAGAATCAGTTAAATGAATATATATGATCATAAGCATCTTCGCCGAAGTGCATTTGGTTGGCAAAAGCCCATTTACAACGTTTCGAACTAGCAGTTCACCTTCAGAAGAAGAACGGTACTTTCGCACCGTTTGAAATGCTTATAGAACACTTTTTAACTTTTACTTTTTCCAGCCGCTCTCATATAAATATATGTTTATAATTAGACCCTCGCTTTGACTCAGTTACCTAACAAAACAAGTCAACAATTCAAGATTTACGAGTAGAAGTTAAGTTACCAATAGTCAAAATCTGCTGATAATACGACAGTTTACCTGGCTGGTTTAGACACAAGACAAATTAAAAATTGCATTGTGTAATAGTTTACCTTTTCCTTGTTAAAGATACGATAAAATTTAATGTAAATGTTTTTTTAAACGAGGAAGCAAATCAAATTCTTGTTATGTTATGAGTTTTTGTCTTGTAAAGAGTAAAACACCTTAACTACCAGTTATTTTTCAGTGATTTCCTTTAAAATATGAAAAACCACATTCCTTGAGGTATTTTAGAGGAAACCCTTTTAAGTTACTTACAACGCCTTCAAAATACGAAATAATAGATTAACCTCTTTAAATATGCCTTTATGCATTTATCCTTACATGATAGTAACTGCTATACGCCATGTGTAGCATGATAGCCAAACAGAAGTCAGTCTAGAACAGATAACTAAAATGCTAAAAACGGAAGTTTTGTTTCATGAAGCTTAGGTAAAAAAGATATAGAGAAAACAGTATGTAAGACAGATACCCAGCCATGAAGCATTTTATGGGTGCAGAAAGTAGAAACGAATGTGACAAAGAATTAGAAGCGATCAAAACAGCAAAACAGGCAATCTTTTACTTGGAAAAGTGAACCCAAAAACGAGTTATGATAGAAATAAAAAACGTTAAAGACGGGAACAACCGACGCGAGTCTAAAGACAGGGCAGAAAATGTAACCGCCCCACGAATAAGAAATCTGGAAGTCTGAGGATTTGAAAGAATTTTGAGAGTAATAAAGCCAAGGCAAGTTACACTACTGATAATCCACACTTCCACCACAAGTCTGTTAGTCTCGCCTTCTCTTAAGGTAGAGATAGGAAGTCACTAATTCCTTTTTTTATTTGCTGTAGTGATCTGCAGTGGGACGAACTTGTTTAGTTGCAGCGGCCAGCCCAAACTAAACGGGTGCTACCAAGCTAGTTTCAGTTCCTTCAAATACCGATGAAAGTCTCCTTTGTGGCTTTAAAAGAAGCGCCAAATTGCTTCTTTAAGATCTTTATAAATATCAAAGGCTTCGAAACCTACCAACCTTGCGAAAGTAAAACGCAACGAAAAGGTCTCTCTACCATACAAGGCCGAAGAGAACACTGAAGTTACCTTGTTTTGGCTGTACGTCAGCCAGCCTACAAATGTAGCTTGGCAGGTACTTTCACTAAAGAAGGCAAACAAATTCTTTTCTGAAACATAATACACAGGCAGAAAACCTTGAAAAACATAAAGTTAGAATCCAAAGGAACGGCACCACATAGTTCTACATAGCTGCTGTCCATAATCACCACTTACAGTACTTCTTCAAAACAATGAAGTACCACAACGCAAATGAGGTGATGACAGGACCTCGACACTCACAATTAATAACAATAGTGGGAGGTCTTAATAGTTTCTTTCCAAAGTCCATGCAACGAGTGTTGCAACATTTTACACAATTACAGAGTCACATTAGTTGGTGAGAACATTAAGCATTTCAGTAGAAAAATGTCTTAAAAGATTTGGGAACAATGAAGAAGTAGAAGCAGAAAAAGGAAGAAGGAGGAGATGATCAAGATTTCTTTAACCCATAAATGGACCCAGAGATTCCAGCTGACCAAGTGGGGTCCTGGTAGCAAGTAATTTAAAGGAAAAGACCATAACTTTACGTGACCATCTGTTTTCACATCTGCTGTTACGAAGAGACAAAGCACTTAGTCGATCTCAGGAATCAGTAATGTATTGCTTGTTGCATTGGTGGCAGCGGTAGGATACGAGCTCAAGTCTATGAGGTGTTATACTTGGTTATCACAGTGTTTATGCTTTTCACCATTGAGCTCACACGATATTTCATAAACGTTTTGCCACACAGAAAAACTAATCTAGATGATCACTTAGCAATACTTGTGTGCTTGCTACCTTTAAAATTAACAAAAGATAAGTAATATGCAAAGATTCCATAGAGCATCTAATTGATATTTTTAAATAATCATTTTCATAATTTAATTAACTTGGTGAAGTTCACTGCAAGTTTTTTTTATGGGAAAACAATTAATAATTATACTATTAATAATTTTAAAAACATAAAATAACATCATCCTTACCAATACTAATTCTTACACGAACAATAGTTATCTATAACTATTCACTTCGTTTGCTGCATTAAAGTTGAGCAAGAGATCATCAGCAAAAAGCAATTTCGACTTTAATTTTCGTTCTACCAGAATAGTATTAGTCCAAAGCAACGTAATACCATTCAACCTCAAACATATGTTTTATTCCGATAGTAAGAAGCAAGTTCCACTGAATTTGATGGCCAAGTTATCAACCTACAACAAAAGCATCACATATTAGTTTTTGCATATACGAGGTCACTTACTTCGGCTGATATCACCACCTGCTGTTAAGCTCCGCAAAACCTTTCCTAATTCATCGACTTGTGCTTCCCAAACATCCACAAACACTTCCATGTTCTCCTGTGCAATTTTACTCACAGGATGACCTGACAACGTTCTAGCGGCATCAATAACCTACGCAGAAATGTTTAATTTCTTGCATTAATTGATGTTCAATTCAACCCTTATGTTGTTGAAAACGGAAAGTTGCTAAACTTCAAACCAAGGTTAAGCTAGTTTTTACAATATTTCATCACCTAAAAAAATCTAATATACACCCGTTTTCAGTTATAAAGTTGTGTTGAAGTTAGACTATAAAACCCAATTGTGTAAGCTCGAATTGTTAGCCCAAAGAAGTCTTGGGGAGTAAATCAAGTCTAAAACTTCCAAGGTTTTGTTCTTGTGCAGGGTTCTCCCAAACGAGACATAGTAGAGGGAGACAAAGATAAAGTACGGTGAGAAAGAGCACTGAAGACGTGAGCTTTCTAGGGCGTTCTGAAGGCATGCCCCCCAGAAAATTTGGAATTCTACAATCTTTGAAAACTTGTAGCCGGCGTGACCAAGTCGAGCATACGGAGAAAATCGCCGGTCGCCGGCCCTTCGGGAGAACTCTGTTGTGTCAGGGATATAAAATTCATTGACTTGGAGTTACAATCCATATAACTTTTTTATCAGGCAAAAAGGAATTCTTGGTCCTGAAATGGTCTTGAGACTTCGCTAACTCAGATTTTTGCATCAGGATTCCCCAGTTTGTAAGGCAGATAAAATAAGAGGACAATGAAAAACTAATAACGTGCAGTGTCTTGAAATTAAATAAAAATAATTTCATTTTTATTTCCTAAAATAAGAGACACAACTGGCTAAGAAGTGAAAATGAAGAAGTATGAAAAAGGGACTCAATACATACCTGCGGACACAACATATTTATATTTTCCTCAACTTTTTTGGCAGCGATAGCGATTGGTTCCGATACAGACATATTCCTCGCTACTCTTGAAACCTAAAAAAGAGAAAGTAAGAATTTATAAACGAGATACGATGTTTTCAAGGTTTGTCGATTCTTGCATTATTGAATGATTAAATTAATTGCTGTGATGCTTACTGACATCAAACATAACAACAAGCCTGACAAATACCAAAACAGATTAAATATTTATACATTTTCATGATATCAATTTTATTTCACACACCTCTTGTAGTCTCTTGGCATCCTGTTCAAACACTTTAGCCAGCTCTTCAACCTGCGTCATTTTTCCTTGGCCGGCCGCAGTCCTTAGGGCCGGTAGAGACTTCTTATAGCCAAGATGTGAGAAAGTCTCAAATACTTGGTCTGTAGCTACTTGATGAACCTAATGAGGGAAGAGAACAATGTGACAACGTTGATGAATGAGAAAGTCTCAAATACTTGGTCTGTAGCTACTTGACGAACCTAATGAGGGAAGGGAACAATGCGACAACGTTGATGAATGAGAAAGTCTCAAATACTTGGTCTGTTGCTACTTGATGAACCTAATGAGGGAAAAAAAACAATGTGCCAACGTTGATGAATGAGAAAG
>JAOBYF010251098.1:0-17531 GCA_025403605.1 Parazoanthus darwini | reverse complement strand
CTGGCAGTTCACTGTAGGCTGATCACCAGACAATATAAATCAGTAATTATGGATATGTTGGGATAATAACTGCGCATGTTCAAGTTCAAGCAAGAGACGAACGCTAATAAATTCGCAAGATGGCGCCTAAAACCCTATCTTGCAGCTAAAGTA
The DNA here is from genome assembly GCA_025403605.1 of Parazoanthus darwini. Taxonomy (NCBI): domain Eukaryota; kingdom Metazoa; phylum Cnidaria; class Anthozoa; order Zoantharia; family Parazoanthidae; genus Parazoanthus; species Parazoanthus darwini. Next base: position 17,378 of record JAOBYF010251098.1, on the reverse strand, counting down.
CGAAAATAAGTTTGACCACAAATTTACTCATCTGACATTTCACCGTCGACGAAGAAAAGCTGGATAAGAAGATTTCTATTTTTTGCAAAATGTTGTTGCTTTTTTAAGTTCGCGAATTTGTTTTACATTTTTTGGACGTGTGCTTTCTTGGTCTGGGTGTGTGCCGATAAGATAAAGATAAGATGGAAGGAGGCTGGGAAATGGTTGATGTCAGGCAACAATGTAAACGATGAAAGATAATAATAATAGTGGTAATTGATAAAGCAGAAAACTGATGGAAAATGACACCGAGTAATAGTGGTGAATGATAGAGAATTAGATGATGAATAACAGGGAATGATGACAAATGATAGGGAATGGTGTGAATCAAAAGAAATGATGGTGAATGGAAAGGGATGGCAGTGAATGATAAGGAATTATGGTGAATGATAAGGCTGGAGGTGAGTGTAGGGAGTGATGAGTGATAGGGATAACATTAAATGATAGGAAATTGTCGTGAATGATAGGGAATGATGTGATTCAGTGATGGGAAATAGTGGGTAGGAAACATACGTTTGAATACGTGTAACCTTGAAAATAGGTTGATGGTATCGCCTGCTTAAAAGTGATTCGATTTTCTCACATACCTGGATGAACAAGTCTCTCTGTTCTCCGTTCGCTCATAGAAGCCAGTTCGTGCACGCCAATGGCAAGGTAGTCCAGTGCCTTAAAATGACAATGACAATTTATAACACGGCATTTGTAACAAAAACAGAACATTTGTTCAATTATCATGAATAGTGTAAACCTCACCTTGGCAGGATATTCACCGTGGAAATTTCCTCCCGATATAGTCTCGCCACGTTCTGCAAACACAAGCTGCCAACCAAGTCAAGCGTGAAATAACTGAAGGTAACTTGGTCTCAAACATTTGAAGACTCGTTCACTTGAATGACGTAGTCACCATACAAACTATTAAAGCAGTCTACTTCATAGAAACATATCAAAATATGGCTGCAGGTGATTGCGTTAGAGCTATGACAAAGCATCTTAAAGTTGGAGCGGTTTTTCCGTCATCCTCATTTACTTGCTCATTGTTTCTAAAAGAGAAACAGAGATTTGGGTAAAACAAAAACAAAATAACGTGAAAACAACTTCAGGCATTACAGAGTAACTTTGAATATCATTTTTTTCCAAACCATCCATGGACAAAGACGGTACGAGTTTTTCTGGTCTTTCAACGTTGTGTAGGAGGACAAGGAAGAACCCACATTTTTCAAAAAGAGTAGTTCTCGAGTTGTGGTCCGTTACCTGCCTACATTTTATTCTAATTGGCCCAACTGGATCTGCTTGAGGCGAAGTAGGACCGATGCGCCTAGAAATGGATCCCGGTCCAGTTCGACCTCGTGATCTGCATCTTCGTAATTCAGCATCAGAATTTGCTTTAAGATCGACGACTGATTAACAAAAAAACTAAGTATCAATGAAAAATTTATCGAAACAAGCCCTCTTCAGATACCAGTCTTCAGTCTTCAGATTTTTAAAAGGGAGACGGTGCGCGTGATCTGTTTTGGATGGCGGTAAATTAAATTGTGTTCTTTTTTCTGTCATACTCAAGTTCCGAGCTGGAACAAAAATTTAAAAGATTGGTTTAAAATATGTCGCACCTTGGCAGAAGTGATTGATCAAAGATCTTTTGGTGGAAAAATTGTATTCTTTTAAAGTTATTTGGATGAGTTACACAAAAATGTAACTTCTGCAAAACAGATGATTCGTTGATTCATTCGTGAGAAGACAAAATCTTATCCGAGAAGAATTGTTTAAGGATACAGGATTGTCAGTTGCACTGTTCATCTCAGTCTCAATAATTCCTTTTACAAAGTCAATCGTGTCATTCACAATTCCATGGACCTGTAGGATGTCGGGGATATTAGTTATCTCTCTGTATAAAAATATACAACTACACGAGAAGGTTAAGATCTTAAAATGTTTCAAATAACACGACCTTTCAGGATCACTAAAGAGACCATGTGGGCCTCGGCTGGGTCACAGTGGCAGTACCAGTTGGTTCACGGGGCTCCTGGATTACTGGCACTTCGTAAGAGATACGAAAGGCTATGTTGAGCCTTAAACATTGATATTATTTGGTGATTTGCACTATCCAAAGCTATAATGCTGATGTCATATGAGGTAATAAAAACCGCGAGAAACTTTGGCCTTAAAATGTTCGTTCAAAGACACGTTTTCTTACCACTGAATCCATTATAGAGGAATGAAAAGTACTCTGATTTAGAAAATTTAACTATAAGATAGTTTTTTCCCCATAGAAACTAAAATGTTTCAATTTTCGAAGTCTGAAACTCAAAACTTGGTACAATTCCGACTATTAAATTTCAACGGTAGGCATGTGTTAAGACCTCCCAGGACATGATCAAGAGCAAAGCAGAGTTAACGATTCTTAGAACAATTTTGAGAGATGTTACTAACAAATTCAAGAAACCAAATTGTCTTACCTGCGGGCAACAGCGAAGAGTATACGCGTCTTGGATACGGCCGCAGAAACGATGACTCTCTTTCAAAAGGTAAAGAAGAAAAAGCCCAAATGACTTATGAGACAAACCCTGCACAGACACCAATCTAAAGTAAGCGTTTCAAAGGCTGAATTGTACATTCAGTCGTTTCGAGTACATGTATACTTAAGTTCAAAAGTGTTGGTAAACTTGAACTTTTAGGTTTTTGAACAACAAACGAGATATTAACTAAAGTAACACCAAGTATTTGCACGAAGGTTTAAATAGAGCAGGTCACCCAAAGCCACTTTGCATGTGCTAATGGTGGAGTTGTTAATCTTTTGAAAATGAGCTTCTCTTCACTGAATGTTTCCTGCAATTTGGGAGTAATTTGGAGTGTTTTCACACCATTACTACCCGAAATCGAATAAAGACCATGCTAGGGCGTCTGACGCGAGAAAAGTGTGTTTTCTAACAGATTAAGTGGGTAAAACTATATTTAACGACAGTTCACATTACAAAGGGGTAAAATGCAACCGTCAATTGTGTCCTTTTCATTTAGCTTCAAATTACTTACAAGTATTTTATTTCTATCTGCAATAAAATGCTATATTTAATTATTTTTTAATCATCATTAAATTTTCAGTTTCAGTCATTAATAACACCACAAAAGAATGTAATTCCTACAGAGTTCTAACCTGCGATTCCTGATGGTTGTGTGTCTGAATTTAACAGGGCTCGAAGCCTTTTAGCAACCATATTCTGTCCTCTGTGCGGCCTTACCGCATGGACATCTGGTAAGGTAAAGAAACAATTACAAATGTCACAATTAACAAGACTTCTTCAAAGGCATAATCATGCGCAATAGCTACATAGAAAAACAACATCAAATGTAAGTAGGGTTACTCTCTTATGACAATCAAAATGCATAGCCCTCTTTTACATGCGAAGGTCTATACCTTTGGCTATCTCTCCGGGGCCATCCTGAGGCCATTTCTCAATACGTTTGACTATCGGCTCGATTTCCTAAGGGATTCCACGAAGCACGCTTGGCTTTCTGGGAGGGTCAGTCTAGCGCAAGCGTTTACAAGGTCTAAACAAGCAGAACGGGTCATCCTGACCAACTGACAGGGTCACTCTCCAAAAGGGGTAATCAAAGGCTTCGTTTACATGCAAAGGGCTGTTCCTTGGGATGTATTGTCGTGCCACTCTCCAAAGTAGAGCTCTCCCAGCTCATGAATTTGCGACAGCTCTGTCGACCCGATTTCGCCGAAGTGTTTCCATGCTGGCGAAACTTTGATATCCGCCGTTAGACTGGTGGCAGGCATTTCACTTGAATAGTCTGATACCGCTAGACTTGGTTTGTCTAGGGAGGGTGACCGTACCTTGAGCGTTTACGTGGCTCAAACAAACAAAAAGGTATCCTTCAGGACTGCCTTCCACATAATGACCTATCTCGCACGTAAACGAAACTGGAAAATACAACAGGGACAGGGAGATCCTACTAGGACAGTGTTCCTTAGAATTAAGGGGCTCATTCTCCCTTATGTAGACAAGACTTTAAACATAAAAAGACCGTAAAAGTTTTGCTTGTATTTAACAGGGTTTTTGCTCCAAGCTAATACGTTCCGTGAAAAAAATAGTCCTAAATTCAAACAAACTATTTAGTTACGGCAAATAACTATTGAAGAACTATACAGAGCAACGACGTTAAATAAAGTTTTTACTCTTGGGATTTTTCCTTAAATACACTCCATGATGACACAAGAATCGTAATCAGTCAATTTTCTTGTAAATTACAAAATAACGTACAAACGTACAGACGAGATGCTCACAGTTCGTTTAAATTTTGCAAACTCTCTCCAGAAGCCTGCATTTTGTAGTTTTGGAAATTAAATACAGCCGCAGTTGAAATATGGATGCTTTTATTTGTGTTAATCAAAACCCTTGATGTCATAGTAATTGTCTAACATTGCCTCAGTATAAAAAGTAGAAAAAGCTCGCTGCTAAATCGTCATTTGAATCATTTTCGTCCTTTCTTAGTGAAAAAAAAATACAAATAACCTTTGGACTTGCACTTTCTTTGGAAACGTGTGATGTACAAGCTCGTACCTTTGTCAAACGCTCTTGTGGTCCCTTTCAGAACTTCCAAGCTCAACGCAGCTATAACATCTGCTTGTCTGGCCACATTACTGGCTCGTACCAAGGCTAATTAGCGTGAAACATAATGCCATTAGTTAGTGCATGTACTCCAATCACGGGAGGGGGGGGGGGGGGGGGGTACCTGACGGAAAATAACAGAGGGAAGCCCAAATTGAGCTGAACCCCAAACTTAAAAAATATCGAGTTTTAGCCAAGTTTAGTACTCAAACAAAATATCTTGACTTTTTGTCTTGGAAAACGTGAATGTATACGGAAGCAATAAATTTTCTTTTCTGGTGTAATAATAATAATAATAATAATAATAATAATAATAATAATAATAATAATAATAACAACAACAACAACAACAACAACAACATACAAATATGTATAAATAATTGTAAAATATATTTATTTCATTTTTACAGATCTTGCTACAACTATAAATATACAAAACAAAATAACAAATTTTAAAAACAGTTGATTGTGCCAGGTAACTCAGGCCAGCTGGACAGAACTATACTTAGGTAATGAGTTATCAAATATACATACTCACAATAGGGAAAACGCTGCATATCCCTGATATCCCTTTCGCTTCAAATTAGCATGAAAATATTTTCAAATTAGAGAAAAACTATGCTATATAATTTGGTTGGTTTTCCTAAACTTTGTATTTTGACCGTAACACGTGACTTTGCCTGTTCCTCGTTTCAGGAACTGAGCCAGCGACCATGGGCACGTGCTCGCCCCAGTGCTCCCTTGCGTGCATGTCCAGGTGTAACCCCATCTGTTGCACTTCCAAGATTGCCTCCAGAATATACAATCCGGCCCAACCGCTGCCCTTCCCCGGCCTTGGCCAGCCACCCTTACAGTTCCCACGGGTCGGTGTGCCTCCCATTGGCTTCCCTCAAAACAACTTACTCGCTCGACCAAGTAACCCTTGTGTAAGGACACCACTGAACCCTTGTCTACCAAGGACGCCTCTCATGGGCAATAGATTCCCCGTTCCTATGCTTCCGAGGCCAGTAACGCCCTGTGTCCCAAAAGCCAACAAAAAGTGTCCGCCAAGGCCGCCTGGACTGCCTTTCGGGGTTCCACCCAGACTGCCTGTTCCATGTCTACCGAATCCTACGAACCCATGTCCTCCAGCACCGCCATTCATGGCTAATGTAGCTCCGATGGGAATTCCAAGACCGCCGCTTGGGGTGCCTCCGCAGCAGCCATTACAAGTCCAATACCAAATCCCAATTTATTTAAAAAACATACCACCACCCCGGTTCCCTCCACCAAGACCTGGTTTTCCATTTGCTCCACCAGTGTCTCCACCGCAAATGGCACCCGCTATGAACCAGGCAAAACCGCCTCCTTTCCTCAAACTCTCACCAGGGCAGGCTAAACTACCGCAGTTCCCAGTATTTGGACTACCAATTCCTCAGGCGCAGCCACGCCCAATCGTTTTCCCGCGACCTCAGGTTCCTAAATGTATTCCAAGCACGAAGAAATCTTGTCACCCAACAGTAAAGAAGTTTGAGAAGTTGAGAGCAAAGTCAAAAGCAAAACTACGTAAACTGAAACAGAAAGCTTTTGCAGCTAACAAGCCAATCAACATCAAAGGGCCCAGAATGCCAAGCCTTCATGTCTTCTACCCTAATCAACCAACTATCATAAAACAGCCGGTCTTTTACCAGCCTGTTCCCCCGGCACCGTTCGGTACACAGGCGTACCAGGCACGCCCACCTGTACCGCTTGCTAAACTTCAAGCACAAAAAGCTGCTGGGAAAGGTCAAATCAAGACTCCTAAAGTGGCGGGGAATCCTCTTTTCTACAGTGGCGCATTTGGTTCCAGTGTCCCGCCAATTGGAAACAACCTGCTGCCTCAGCTCTTCCAACAGAGTCGCCTTCCATATGGACCACTCAGTGCTCCGCAATACAGACCTGGTTTCCCGCAATCCTCGCCGCAATTACAACAGCCGCTGTCCTTCAACCAACCTTCTGCTTTTTCACCACAAAACAAGCCACCTCCGTTCTTGCAACTTTCGCCTGGCGGTGCTACAAAGCCAGGAAGTTTTTCCTCGTACGGAAATGCATTTTCCCAGTTCCCACCGTTTCCCCAAGCCCCTCGATATCCCGCTCAAGTCCCACCCAATCTCCGTGCCACTCCAAACTCAAACCGCATATTCTCCCAAATCCCTCCCTATCTCCGTGCCTCTCCCTACTCAAACCGCATAATCTCCCAAATCCCTCCCTATCTCCGTGCCTCTCCCTACTCAAACCGCATAATCTCCCAAATCCGGCCCTGGTTTCGCACCAGTTCTATTTTTGGACCCCAGCTACAACCACCGTTGCCCTTCAGTCAACCTCCTGCTAATCCATCGCAAACCAAGCCACCTCCATTTTTGAAACTTTCACCCGACCATTTACAAAAGCCGGGAACTTATCCTTTACAGAGAAACATGTTCCCGCAGTTCCCACCAGTTTCTCGTGCCCCGTTTCCTTTACCTTTAATGAGCATGATGAAAAACCCGCCTCGAATCATTCCCCAAACACCATCTGCACTCCCTAATTTCGCTCAGTTCCAGCAACCTCCCCTGGGGAGTCAGCTGTCAGTTCCTCCCCTACAGCTCCCCCCTGGAGGACCTTTACAATTCCCTCGATCCCGAGCTCCCTTCCCGTTACCCTTACCGAGTATGATGAAGAACCCGCCACCATTCTTAAGAACCTACTTAAACCCTAAACCAAAGGCCCCACAGGCTAACTTTCCTGCGAGACCCCCGCCACCAATGTTCCTTCCGCGTCCCTTTGGTTTCCCTCAACCATTACCTCCGTACCAGTCCCCTCCTGCTCTTAACTTAGCGAGCCGACCGCCACCGTTCCTAAAACTGACGCCTCCTCAGAGCACTCCCCAGCTTCCACCGTACGGGCGTCCATTCCCACAGCAACAACCACTCCTGCCGTTTGCTAGACCCCCACTTCAGCCCCCACCCATGGTACACCCCGGCCTAGTTCGTCCACTAATCCATCCTCTGGCTAACCGCTTCCTACACCCGTTCCAACGAAACATGATGCCCGCAGTACAATGCCCATTGTCATGTAACCCACGCTTGCAATTCTGCCCGGATTACTGTCCTAGTAAATGCTGCAGAAACGGGCGCAAGAAATTGAACTGGGCCTCTCGAGTTGCGCACACGGTAAAAGCCAAGGCCAAGTCAAAGGTCAACACATCAACGAAAACGAAAAGTGGAAAGAAAAAGAAAGGAAGAAGATAAACAGGGGACGATCTTAATTCACATCATTTGGACTCGATTTAGATTACATCATTATGCATCATAAAGGTACTAGATGATAAAAGTATAATCCTTAATTATTATTTATTATATTAATTTAGTATTATATATATTATTATTTGAAAATGACGATTCCGATTGGATCTTTAGTTTAAGGCTAGTTGTTAACAAGAGTTCTTTAATGAATTGAAAGCGGGTTATCTTTGGAGTCTTAGGTTCAAGTTGTTCACATCAAAGAAGTTAAATTACTTTTTTTGTCTCACATATATTACTAATTACTTGTTACGCAACAAATAGATTGAACGTTTTTCGTTTTGTTTTCTTAAGTTTCAAATGTTAGATAGTTGAAACAACAAGATGAAAACCAATGCGGTATTCATACTAACAGAGTTTTTGGTAAACGTCTTGCATACTTAAGGCCTGGCTAAACTAGGATACATTGTAGCGCGCTACATGTATCCTGAATGTTCTATACAATAATACAATACAATAATTTATTTGCATTTCATTCTTTTTTTTACAGTGTTGTCTTTTCTTGTACCTAGCAGTAGATATTGAATATTTAGATTGAGCGATGTACTTGATACTGGAATAATTTAAGGAAATGCCTAGAGTCTAAATAAACTGTGGGTTTTCAGGTTAGCCACCTCGGAAACATTGTAGCGCGTGACAAAATTTGTAGTCGAGACACAAAAAATGTTTCTGGGAAACATCAGAAACATTTCTTGTATCCGCTAAATGTATCCCATGTCGCTCGATTGTAGCTTGCATGTTTAGCCACCCTAGGATACATGCTGGCGACATTTCGGCTACAATGTAGCGCGCTACATGTATCCTAGTTTAGCCAGGCCTTTAGATTTATATTGAGAGTTTGTGTGTGGAAAGTCTTGAATGTGTCCTTCAGCGTGAACATTTTATAATTGGAAATTAAATACTGATCAAAAAGCAGGCAATGATTATTTGCTGGCAAAAAGCGAGCAGGCTGTGAGTAGTTTTAGTACTAAACAGTGTATATGACGAGGTGACAAAGTTTTGTTTGTCACTGACTACATGTAAGTACATCAGCTACCAGTTGACCCCAGGCGGCTCTAAACGTATTCTTTCACAGAAACATTTAATGCCGAGTTTTTGTTTTAGAAACTTGGGGTTAACTGTTTGCGTGGAAAGACAAATGGCAAGATGTACCACAGCGAATTTCGTTTCGGTTGTTTGCTGAACAAAAACAAATAGAGATAAAAGTGACACGATACATGATACTTTTTTTATCTCAAAGTTTAAAACATACAATTGATCACAATAGACTAATCTTGTATACATGTGAAGAAAACCGCTGTGTACTACACTACCCGGCTGCATTCTAGAAAGTAATTTGTAGTTATCTGACGGCGTTTCCTCTAGGAAGCGAACATTATACAGCTATTTCAGTAGTAACGAACGGAAGTTTTTTTTCACAACACGAGACATCAGTAAGCTTCGCTTGTTGTAACTTTAGTAAATTGTTCGTGTACTTTTGAACGCTTTCCTTTTCAATTAAGTTAATGTAGTATAAAATGTAGTGGTTTCCAGGCCTTCCGAAACCTTGTTCTGTGCGCCACGGTGCTAAAACTTGTTAAGTTTATAACTGACTCTTTGAAGTGTATAGTTTAGTTTGGGTCCCGTTTTCTTCGTTCATCACTGGGGCCCAGTTACTCACGAACTAGTAACTGCAATAAACATTAGTTTTTATTTAAGACGTCTTTGTTGTTCTTCCAGTGGTTTAGTCTTTGAGCTTAAGAATTGCCAAATTGTTAACTAGTGCTAAAGGCATTTAAAAGCTTTGCTGCTATCAGTATTCTCTTGGTCATGCGACGTTTTCAGTAGTGTCAACTCGTTTAACCAGCAAACTTTACGCTCTCCCGGCCGGCCTTTGGCTATATTAAGCTAAAGCAAAATCATGATAAGCAATGCAATTCAACTCGAGCAACAGCTTTCAAGGGTTTTCCTGAGCAAAGTTATGCTACATGCATATCACCTTTGGGCAAACTCGTTAAAATTGCTTCCCACTTCCATGGTACACGTGGCTTAACTTCGCAAAAGATGCCTCTCTTTCAAAGTATTCAACATTATGTCAACTTAATAAAGGCCTGGTCACCAAATATTCGTGTAAACCCGCCTCGTCTCTTGCAGTGCTTTGTTTTTGGAATGGGAAGTTTTCGATGATTTCACATTACATCATTTTTTAGTTCAGATTCATTGAAAAGTATAAAGCGGTGAAAAACTTCATATAGGTTTGTTTCCTTGCTTTTTTTCGATCATATGAACGTAATATTTCAGGTGATTGACTTGGGCCACCTCTCTTGTAAGTTTGTATGTTTATGTTATCAATTTAGAAAACTTCTTCACTTGAGATAATTTTATATTACGTCACTATAAACATTTATAAGAAACTCGATGATGCGTTTGCCAGCCAGCGGAGCGCTCTGGAAACGAAAAGTGACGAAAACCCAGGGCAAATTTTACAGCTTCAACCTTTTACAATGAGAACAGTTCTACCAAGCGAAATGATTTGTTCTGTGGTTGGTTCGGAGATGTTCCAGTATTCATTTTTCAAATATGAACATTAATTTTAATAAACAAAAACTAATTGGGTTATTACAAATATACGAAGTCCAAACAAGTCTTACCTGCTGCTCTATTCATAACACTTTTTTGTTGAACTCAAAATTACTTGGAATAAGTAGTACCTTTGCACGATTTGTTGAACTCACACACATTCGAGCTTTTTGCTGCAAAAGCAACGAAATGACACTGGGTGCATTTATTCAAGGCTATCCGTCTAGCCCAGTATTATGAGTCTTGCTTGTTTTGAGAATGTTGACTAAACAAACACCAGGTTGACTTGACCTCAATGGCTGATACCTTACAACAAGGAGTGACTTCAAAGAACAAATATTCAAGGCTGACGTTAGTGTGATCAGAGAAAGTTGGTGGAGAAGGGCTGTTCTGGTCAGGAGAATACAGCTAGTGGATTTGTAGGAAAAGAAGAGCGAGAACGAAGGTGAGAAATACATTTGCTGATCAAGTTTTCAAAGCTTTACAATGTACGAGTTGTGTACTGGGTACAGTGAAAAGGAACGCCCGGTAAACGGGGCAATATAATGCTAAGTGTTAGACACCAGTACTGGTAGAGTAGAACAACTTCTCAATCCGTTGGTGCAACCACTCAGACACATCACGATAAATTACTTGTCCTGAGTTTTTCCACTCTACCAAACTTACTAATTATCCGCACCGTCTCCTCTGAAACGAAAGCTTGCTGTCATGGTGTACTGTGCAACAGAGACAGTTAAAAGTTGGCATTGTGAGAAGACAAGTTCAAGAACTTTCATATTACTTCAAAACAATTTCGTGACAACTGCAATTTGAGGCTGGACTGCGAATACGTTCCAAGTTAAATTTTAGTTTGTGGAATGTGTAGTTAACCAAGCAAGGGACAAGCGTTTATCAATCTTATATATTTATACATTGTTTAGTATCAGACATTCGAGAGTTTTACAATTTAGAGTCGTGTTTTGTACGAAATCAGTCTGATGAAAACTCATTCAGTCTTTACATAATCATTGAGATTACATGTGTCTTTGTAAGAGCATAAATATTCTGCCATTTCTTTTTTTTAGCAGAAGTAAAACACCTATTGTATTTCTTTTTTTAGATGGTTCAGTGCTTAACTTTCATAAGTTTAAAAACAACATGGACCCCGTATCTTTTCCGCTCCACACAGGACACAAGCCGACATATAAAGATTTAAAAAAAGAAAATGTAGAACATGATAAGAACAGAAACACTTTATCCTATTTGAGATTGATTACCTGCCATTTTAAAATATCCTACTTTTTATATGAGAATTTAACTGAAAGAGTCAAAAATTATTTATAAAACATCGTAACATTTTAGTGAGCTCATGTAATTTCTTTGTCTGGTTGTAAAGGCCGCCTGGAGCGGACTATTGTCTAGTAGGGAATTTTGTATCAGAATTATTAACAATAAGAAACGCGACAACTCTCCTTTCTTTGCAAACGTTTCAAACTTTGTGAACAACTTGAAGCTTAACCCTTCAATAAAAGACACTTAAAACTATTGGCGTCAAACCTGACATTGTTTACAGTTTACGTTATGCGTTGTGACTTCAAATAAATATTAACCCTGCCAATCTTGTGCGCCGAATCTTACTCAAACTGAACCTTGTTTTATTAAACACAGAACCTCGTCAGGAGAAGCGGGTTCTCTGTTCTGGTAAGCTCGTTTTTTATTGTATTTAATATAATCCGTTCGATGTATTTTTGGGGTGTTGTAAATGATAGGTCAGTAGGACAAGGGAGCTTTCTCAAAACTTTTTTTCTAGATTTGCTTACGGCTTAATTTTTCCCTTCTCGTCACATTTTGGGTTCGGCTCTACAGTATATCAGCCAAGTTACTATATGCGTTACACTTCTCTCACAATTTCCCCAGTGACCATAAGCAATAACTTTAAGTCGTGGTCTAGTTCCAAATTCTCATACATTTTCTGTATTTCGGTCTTTCTGGTTTTTGTTCATGGCCACTGGGACACATAATGAAAGTGGTATATGGACCATAAGACTTTGCGGCCCACCAGCTTGTCAACAAGTTGATGTCTAAGCTTCCTTAATAATTTAGAGTTGTGGGGCGCCCCTGGACCCTTACATTTAATTGTAGAGGATCAGCTCCAAGTAATTTCAGAGAATTCCGCTCATAATATCTCCCTTTCTTCTTTGACTCAAGTCAATCTTATTGCGTCCCTTGGAGCGTCTGAAAGGTTATTTTAGCGCATCCTCGCCTTTGCCTCTGGTATGAGTGCGTCAGGGACTGGAGTCTGGTTGGGTTTTGGACTGCAACTTATATACCGTAATTGTTACTTGAAGTTTGTTATAAAATTCTTAATCGACCACCTTAACACAAGAGATTTGTCATAATAACTAACAGACCAAATTAAATAAAACTGGACCGGTCATTTTGAAATACTATTATTATAAAAACCAGAGTTGGTATTTGAGTCATTTACACTCAAAAAGTTCCTGTGCTACAGGGGAGGATCAAAAACTTTCATAAAGGGGGGCCGGAACCTGCAATTTTAGAAAGGGGAAGGATGGGGGCTAAAATTAGGCGTCTGAGCTTCAAAAGAGTTTTTTTGCAGTGTTATTCTTAGAGAATGTTTCCAAAACTGCCGACAAAGGGGGTTGGGTCGGGACCGGGCCGCACCGCAGGATTGTCAGTCTTACGTCACGTTCCGTTTTTTAATTGCTAGATATCTTATCTACTGTCAACTGAATCTACAAGAATTTTATTTATTGCTTTTCTTTGTTTTTCAGGTGGGAATCCATAGCTTTTTTAAACATGAAATTTCTTAGCGGTCTTTTTCTACTAGTTTTAGTCAACGGAATCAGAGGTATGTACTAAACTCTCTCTTCTATCTTTTGTCACGTAAATCAATATTTACCTGATTCGTATTTAATTAGTAACTTACGATATAGTACTCAAAATTTGTGCTTTCACCTTTCCAGGTCTTCCAAGACCGACTGAATTCCCTTCAGAAGATCATTGTAAGTTCCATCTGTAAATATTCCGGTTTGTGTTGCTACTGTTGTTGCTATTAATTTATGCCTTAACAAGATATGAACAAACATCCGTCACATATTGTGTACCAAGGAGATTGTTCGTGTGGAGAGAACTACATGGGAGAGACAATGCCTAACTTTGAAACAAGAATTGCCGAACACAGTGATCCGTTGTACAATTCTGAGCCATCGAGACACTGAAAACTTTTCCCATCACATACTTTCTCATGGAAAATATTGTTCCCAGGTCATGGTCTTGTCAAGCGGAAAATAGTTGAGGGTCTTTTCATTAAACAAAAGACCCCATCACTGAACAAACAAGTGAATTGCTTTACCGCACAACTGTTACCTACGGGAATAACTTAAAGCAATATAACTTTTTCCATACTGCGAAAATTTCCATACTCCTGATGATGACCTTTTAGTCGAAAACGTTTGGGTTTTTAAACCTTTTATTATACAATTTTAGCCTTTATCTATTTTATTAAAGTTTTTAGCGATTTCAATGACACAATACAAAAACTTCACCAAAGTTTGGGTTGTTTTGTTCTAACATTAAAATTTTTTAAAACAAAACACGTTTCCCGTGTCGGATTCATTAACTGAAACAAAGCGCCATACCATAAACTAGTATCCTCTCCCTCAGTTTGTCCGAGTGAGAAACCTTTTGAGGAGAATATTAGTCCCTTAATAATTATGGGGTGGGGTGGGATATTTGGACCGCCTCCCATGCAAGGTTTTACTGACCTAAAATTTGAATCTTTGAAGCAATTATAAATGAAACTTGCAGTGCCTGCAGTCCAAGAAGAAACAGTTTTTGATGTCGATGGGACGACGTTTCTTTTTTAAAAAGCGTATGCTGGATTTGAAATTCACAATGCTGACTGTTTGTATTTTTTCGATTGACACTTGTCAGCAACTATTATTTTCCCCCTTTTGTCAGCTTTGGGTTTTAGTATTCTGGTTGGCCGACATTGTTCGTGAATTGGTTCGTCCGCAATCACACAGTTTCTTTGCCGCTCAAACTCAAAGCGAAGGCTTCAAGAGAAAAAAAAGGGGGGCTGTGTGTTCAAAGTCTAATGGAGGGAATATTATTGGCTTTTTGAATTAAAAAGTACAGATCGTTTCCGTATTGACTGGAGTATTTCTTTAGACATATATATATTAGGGGGAGAGGAAGAACTGTGGGCTTTTTTTTTTGCACCCTCTCTTCACTAAACGAAGTACTTGCAACAGGTTCTAAATTAAATAGTTTTTTTAAAATCTGTGTCATGTCACAGCTAAGACGTCCCGGTGCGTTATATAAACAAGATGTAAATGCGTCCATACCCAACACCACCGTTTGCAACGCAGGCTTCTTGGTAGTTTTTGGGCATTCGTTTTATCTTTTGGGTTCTTTTAAATAGAAAAGGACAAATCTGCTTTTTATGCTTTAAACAGATAGTGATTCTAGCTCCTATCATGACGTGAATCGTTAAGAGTGCTAACCAGTGATTTTACTAGCTTCTAAACATGTATTGCGTGAGTGGGTGTGCAGCGAAGTATCGTTTCCTGACGGGAAGTGACAGAATATAAATGAATTACGTTTTCAATTGGATGCGGACAAACAAGGATTCGTCAATGAGCACGGTGGAAGGTTTAGAAAAACAGCAAACCGACTGTTATCATGATCCCTCCCCATGAAAAACAACAAAAAAAACAACTCGTTTCTTCGACATACTGTGGAGTCAAATGAGAGCGGATTTAAGGAACGTAACAAGATATCTAGGAGCTGTTCTTTGAGAATTGGGACAGGAAGTCAAATGTGGTTGCAGAATTTAATTTTTTAGGTCCTAGTTCAAAATATCATATGAATCTACTGAACTAATAAAAAGAAAAAGCAACTGGTAAAAGTTTCAAAAAAGGAAAAAAGAAATAAAGTGACACGACGTTAATGAGAAAACAATTTGCCAAACATTGTATGCAATAGAAGTCAGTATTTTTGAATGCGTGTTCATATTATTTTATATTTAAATCACGAGTAAAATGAATTTCTCACTTCCCAACCCCGGGACTCGAAACACACGCACGCAAATAGTGAGTACAATTAAACCTGGTATACCCCGCACTGCTCCAAACTAATGTGTAAATTGTAACTGTAGAACGATTATCCATTGTGGAGGAACTTCAGCGTGCCGATATCCGAGCGAACGCGAGCTAGGGCGAGCACACTGTTGAATTTGACACTACTATGTATTACTCGACTGAGCTGCGCTGTTGGCCTTTGTCTTTGAAATGTCACACATGAAAATAAGAAAATCGTCAGTGCACTTACCTGTCTCGTACCAGCAGATTAAGAGCAGTAAAACTACCGACCTCCGTATAACGAGCATGATTCTAATGGTCATCCGCGCCGCGGAGATCTTCGTAGCTGCTTTAGACGCTCACTTGACTGTGCACAGTTTCGCAGTCCTTGGTACGAACAGCGCGACAGTTACCGACCGGTCGTCAAGTTACACGGCATGCACGTGATTGTGGTAAGCGGTATTTTAAAACTTCACCCTTATATTAGTTATTACAAGTTAGTATTATATTAAAATGTAGTCAAGTGGCTGGCAAGTGTGTGGCCCACTAAAACAGGGCGTTCTGTGTGCAAATAAACGCCCGTTTTCCTAGAAATTAAGTCATTCTTCACTAAAATCTGCTGTTTATATGTAAAACTACAATTTTTTTTCTCAGAAAACGCCTTCAGTAGAAAGTAAAGCCTTCCGTAGAAAAAAAAGCCTTCCGGAGAAAAGAACGCCTTCCGTAGTAAAATGAAAGCCTTTCGGAGAAAAGGAGGCCTTCCGTAGAAATATGAAAGCCTTCCGGTGCCAAAGTATTCTTCCGTAGTGAAAATCAAAGCCTTCCATAGAACAGAAAGCCTTTCGTAGAAAAATGAAAACCTTCCAGAGAAAAAAAAACGAAGTCTTCCGTAGTACTATGAAAGTCTTCAATAGAATGGAAAGCCTTCTCTAAAAAAGAAGTTTTGCGTAGTAATATTGGCCTCCGTAGAAAGTAAAGCCTTCCTTAGAAAAATGAAAGCTTCAAACTCGTGCGCGTGCAGTTCGAAGAAAGATTGGGCACTCCACTCGGAGTGCGGTTCAAAGTGGTTCCAACCGTTGTCTTGGACATTATAGTGAAAAGCCGGCATTTTCGAGAAAGTTTCTACTTTTTTATCTTTATTGATCCAGGACAAGCATTCAGTGCAATTTAGTTTCTTGCGTGATTACTCTTGCATTATTTCGGAGTATGTCGAAACCGGAAAAATAATATTGGCTTCTCTGTATATATTCTACAGTATTAATATTAAACATATATCGGTATGAGAATATGTCAACGCTCTGGCATCATCCTAATGAACTTTAATTCTAAAACTAGTACTAGTAGTAAAGGCACAATGATCCCTCAGACCTCGCGTTGACACTCCAATGACAAACGCATGCACGACTCAATTGGAAGTATCAGTTAAGATCGCTTTGATATAAAACAATCACTACTTATGCGGTGTAAAATAGGAGCCAAATCCTGCCAAACAGTGACTAACAGTTCTTTCAGAAAACCTGAGTATCTACAGCGTTGAAATGACTTCGTCTCAGACTCGGGAGCGGCGCGGCACAGATCGGTTCACGGATCGCCAAAGCGGATAAATATTATAAATGATCAAGACATTGAAGATAATAAGGTTGACTAGTCTTCTCTCATCTCTGCCCACGTGGTAGTCAAGTCTTGATAAGGGAAAGTACATTTAGTATGCAGGGGGGGAGGGGGTACGAAGATATGGTTAAAACATCTATCAAATTTTTGGGGACCCTGTTGAGAATTTCACAAAA
>JAOBYF010249987.1:0-17538 GCA_025403605.1 Parazoanthus darwini | reverse complement strand
AAACAATACTTAATTCTTTAAAATTTATTTGGCGGGGAGGGGGAAGGTGGGAACTATTTAAGCTCCCGACGTTTTTCGACCTAAAATCTGAAACTTTGTAGCAATAAAAATGATTCTTGCAGTTGCCTGCATGTAGTCCAAATAAGGAAGGGTATGTCTGATGTTAACTGTTACCATTGATTTTAAAGTTTGATTTCTGTCAAGGAAATTAATTAGCTTGGCCAAGTTATTTGTATGCAAAGTGGTGTGCTTTGATCTGACTGTACACAATTGTTTTGAAAAATAGCTCCCTCCCTTAAACATTGACGTTTCTCCAAAAAGCCAAAACTCTTCAGTTATTCCATTCAAATTATTCAAAATTTGCGTTACCAGTCTAACTCATTTGCGGGGACATAACATTTTGTAGTGCTCATAACAGAAGAACTAGCTTGTGCAAAAAAACAATGTTAAACAAAATACTATCAAAAAAGGAAACTCATTCCGCAGTGGATAGCACTAAATGAAATACTGAGTTGTTCTATGCTAATCGTTTAGACTGTACTAAATATCTGTTTGTAAAGAATATTTGTAAACTTTGTGCTATTTATAACTAACTGAAGAAGTAAAAAACAAGAACAACAAGCCAACTCTTTAAAAACTGAAATAGAGCAACTTGTATTACAAACTCACTCTCAATATACGCTGTAAAAATGTCCAAGTTAAATAGTTTGCGTTTATACAAGCCCTCATTGAAGTTTTGTTTCCAATGCAAAAAAGTACTCAAACTATTTTAGGGTGCTTCAGCTTCCGTTTTAAAACTTTTTAGAATTAGACGTAAAACCCCAAAGAAGACACTTACGTTTACATCTTGTAGGAAACTGTTTCACTACATTTCCTTTAATCCCAAACATGAAATTCAGCCATGACCTTGTCCCGCCGTGAATGGGAAGTTTACACATGTGAGCAACATTCCACATATGGTCATGTGTTCCTACCACATCCCAAATGTTGACAGAATGTAAAACGCCAACATAGGACTCGGAAGCTACGAATTCTTTAGTAGAAAAGGAGTACTTCTGTCCAAGGACAATCCATCCCCCGCCTTCCACATGTTCATTCTTAAGAACGTCTGTTTCTTTAATTACTGGGAATCCATCCAAATAGATATCAAGAGTTCCATTAAGACCACTGCGCACTACTCCGATACTGTGCCACTGAGCATCAACAATGTTTATGCCATGAGCGGTCACAATTTTGTTTTTGACTGCAACGCTTAATGAAGAAAACGTAAAATATATTTCGATCTTTTCGTTTGCTTTGTCAGGTACAAAGTAGCTTAACAGAGTTCCAGTTTTAAACTGGTCGTCAGCCTTTATCCACATAACGATAGTGAAGCTCCATAGGTTTGGAATGTTAGCACCATCTGACAGAAGTGACATGTCTGTAGCGCTTTTCCGGGTAAATTCAAGGTCAAAGTTGCTTTCGATTTCTGAAAAAAATTTTTTGAAGGTTTGATTTAAAAAAAACTATTTTCTAGGGCAATTATATCTTAGTTTGGATAAACGGAATTGAGATTTTCAAGTGTGATAGGTTTGAACGTAAACATGTAAATACCTTCAGTATCTGAAAATTTAAGTTATACAGAAGACGACAAATCGTTGCTCAAGAATTGATACTAAGACATCAGGTGATCATCAGTAGGATTCAAAACGAGTGCAACTCTTTATCTTTTCAGTACAAACAAAACTTTGTAGCAACAAGAAAATGATGTGTGCACGATTTTGAGTCGGAATTGTACTATAAGTATTTTGGTTTCAAATCTGCAGTTAGTCTCGAGCCCTTAATTCTAAAACATATAAGAAGCATAAACCCAAAGTTATATCTAACAAGAAAGAGTAAGAGTCATTTCTCTTTATACATTTTGTTTTGAAAGACCTAGCTTGAGAAAACGATTCATCGACAATGTAGACAGGGGCTGTTACCACCAGCAAAACCCTTACTTTGTTTTGCGCGTAACTTTAAAAATGTTACATAACAATGATAAACAGGGGTTGTTGAAAGCAGGAAATCCCATATTTGGCTTTTTGCATGATTATGGAAGTGACTTCATTCGCTTCTTAATATAAGCTTGCTCGGTCCCGCAGAAACTTTCGTACCCTCTCGCAGATTTTATAGATCTGCAAGAGGTATTAAAAGAATCGACGTTGTATTACAACTTCAATTTACTTGTTAGGGAAAAAAATTGTAGTGTTGTTTTTGTCATAAATTTGGCGTGGATTTTATTAGGACTTGTGTAGAAGTATTGCTCTACAACTTACCAATTGTGCAGTTTTCACCAGTATAAGATGGGTAACAATGACATTCGTATCCATTTATTTTGTCCAAACAGAACGAATTTAAATCACAAGGTCCAGACTGGCACTCGTCTATGTCAACACTGCAGTCCTTTCCTGTAAATCCAGGAATACACACGCAGGAGAAACCAAAGGTAACATTGTTGGGAACACACGAGGCACCGTTCATACAGGGATTGCTCTCACACGGATTTTTGTCATGTTCGCATCTCTGTCCACCAAACTCTTGCCCGCAGTTACATGTATATTCACCAATACCATCAATGCATGTACCATTATTAAGACAAGGACTTGAGTCACACTCGTTAATTTCAGTTTCACAAAATGTGCCGTTGAAACCAAAAGCACACCTACATGAGTAGCTTTGGACCATGTCCACACACGTTGCGTTGTTTCGGCAAATGTTTTTTTCACAGTCATTAATGTTGATTTCACAAAGTTTACCCGAAAACCCCGCTGGACAACTGCAGTTAAATTGGTTTATGCCATCGATACAGGTACCGCTATTAAAACAAGGTTCAGTAGCACATTCATCAACGTTAAGCTCACAATAGTCACCGTAATACCCTGCAGTACAATTACACTTGAACTTC
Source organism: Parazoanthus darwini (assembly GCA_025403605.1). NCBI lineage: Eukaryota > Metazoa > Cnidaria > Anthozoa > Zoantharia > Parazoanthidae > Parazoanthus > Parazoanthus darwini. The sequence continues at coordinate 14,612 of JAOBYF010249987.1, read as the reverse complement.
AATGGAGTATTTACACATATTCCTTGTCTGGTACAGTTGGAGTTTTTGCAGTGGTCGACCAGGTTCTCGCAATGTCTCCCATAGTAACCCTTAGGGCAGACGCAAGTGTAGTTGGCAATCTTGTCTTGACAAAAACCAGCGTTAGCGCAAGGGTTTGGAGAGCAATCATCTATGTTAACTTCACATTTCGGACCACTAAAGCCAACTGGACAACTGCAGTTGAAACCATTGACCTGTGAGTATGATCACAAAAACTCGGTGAATAATAACATATGCAAAGATTTACCTCGCCATTTTGTGTTAGTCGAATGCAATTTATATCAGCTGTAGCTTGGTTTATTTATAAGGGTTGACTGGTGACATACAATGCCAAAATTTTCATGCAGATCGCTCAGTTCAATTGATCGGGAAAGCCGGTGTACTAGCATGATTCTTATGTCTTATGATCTGTCAGTGTTAACTAAAAGGAAAGAAATGCAGATCGTTTAACTTAAAGAGTATTATAAAAGTGCTACCATAACATTTTTTCACCTCAAAAATGGATTTGTGAAAAGGTCTTTTGTTGATAAAACGATAATTGAAACAACGATTTAGGCAAGGCTATCGGAATAACCACAATAGAATATGTCTGAACTTACTAGATCTGAACAGGTTCCTCCATTGTTACAAGGATAAAAATCACATTCATTTATTTCCGATTTGCAGTAGTTTCCAGTATACCCAGCTGGGCAAAGGCAGGTGTAGGAGTCAATAGAATCTGCGCAAGTAGCCCTAGACGAGCAACTATGTGCAATACAATCATCTATGTTTACTTCACATCGTTTTCCGGTGATCCCAGGGACACAGTCGCATTGAAATCCATCTACCTTGTCCGTACAGGTGCCATTGTGGATGCAAGGGCTAGCAGCACAGTCATCTATATCGTAGATACAGTCTTTTCCAGTGAATCCAGGCAAACACTTACACACATAGTCACCCGCAATGTCACTACATGTTGCTCCGTTAGCACATGGTTGCTTTCTACACTCTCTAACTTCATGTTCACAGTTGGGACCGGTAAAGCCAGGTTTGCACAAGCACTTATACTCGTTAATACCATCAACACAGGTTCCCGTATTAACACACGGTAGACTTTTACACTCATCTATATCGACCTCACAATGGGTGCCGGTGAAACCATCCTTGCAAACACAATTAAAACCATTAACTTGGTCAAAACACGAACCATTGTTGCTACAAGGATTTGATGCACAGCTGTCAATATCGACATTACACGTTTCGCCAGTAAAACCGACAGGGCACTGGCAGGAAAAGTTATTTATACCATCTTTGCACAATGCATTGTTAGAGCACGGATGCTCTGCACATTCATCGATATTGTTTTCACATGTCATTCCGTCATACCCAGCAGGACAAACACATTGGAAATTATTTAACTTGTCTACACAAGTGGCTCCATTTTTGCAAGGAGTTGATTGGCATTCGTCGGTTTCAAACTGACAGATGCTTCCAAAGTACCCAGTTTTGCAGGAGCAAACAAATCCATTTACTTGATCGAAACACGTGGCGTTGTTTAGACAAGGTGTGGAAAAGCATTCGTTTATGTTAGTTGCACAGTTAACTCCCGCAAAACCAGCTGGGCACTTGCACTCATAACCAGCTACTTTGTCAAGGCATTGTCCACCATTTTGGTAAGGAAACAGAGCACAATCATTGATGTTATCCTCGCAATTTTTCCCAACAAACCCATTTGGACAGCTGCACAAGTAGGAGTTTTGTTGGTCTGTACAGTTGGCCCCGTTACTGCAAGGAAATGACTTGCACTCATCAATCTCATGTTCACATCGACGCCCTTCATACCCAGGAGCACAGTCACAGCTAAAACCATTAATGAGATCATTGCATGTAGCATTGTTTTGGCAAGGATTAGAAAAGCATTCGTCGGTTTCTTGTAAGCATGTTAACCCAACAAACCCTGGCGTACACAAGCAAGTAAAATTGTTTACAAGGTCCTGGCATGTTCCGTTATTGAAGCAAGGCTTGCTAGCACAGTCGTTTATGTTTTCTTCACACCTTTTACCCGTGAAACCTTCTATGCATCCACAAAGGAAATTTCCAACTTGGTCAAAGCAAGAAGCTCCATTCATACACGGATTTGACTGGCACTCGTCTATTTCTGCAAAAAAAGAGCAAAAATAAATTCAAAGAAAAACAAAAAAAATTGTGTTAGTCTCTTCACATAAAAATCAGTGTAACGCGCTTTTAAGCGCTGTTTGTTTCTATGTCTGTTATTATAATTGTATAATTGTTCTTTATAATTATGAGGATTGTTTGAGCAATATTTGTGATAAATGAAAGGAAAGTGAAAAAAAAATCTCTCATTATAATTTTAACCTCGAATGGAGAACTGTTAAATCATAGCAAAAATGAACAAGGGAGTTTAACTTTACTCCCCCAAGATAATCTAAGCGGTTACATCTAAAAGCCGGAACTTTGGCTTGCGAGTAGGTTTAGCTTAGCCAGTTACTTTACATGACAATAAATTAGTTATAACTAAGAGATGTCGCGATGGCAACAGTCAATTCACATTGTGCCCACCATCTTGGCAACCATCTTATATTTTCAAGACTTTACTGTTTACAGAAAAACTATAACAAATGTTTTAAGAACTCACTGAAATTGCGTATTTACAGGCTCAAATAGAACAATATCGAAGCATAGAAAAGGAGAGCATAATTTAGAAGAAATTCTGATTTAATGGTTCAAATGTATTTGCATAGTTATTTTTGCATAAATTATATGCGATGACGTCATACGTATTTTAATTAACTGGACTACAGGCACTGCAAGCTTAATTATAATTGCCTTAATGCTACAGATTAATGGTGGGACAAACCCAAGTAGTCAATTCAAAGGTTAAGGACTGGCAAACTGTTTTGATGTTTGCAATAGTTTAGAAGAGCATTATCATCCTCTTTGGTGTAATTTCTTTGCTAAATTAGGTTATACTTATTTGCGGTGGCAACGTACCGATACATTTTTCATATTCCGTAGCCCCTTGATTCACTGTTGAAGTAGTTCCTGGGCATGGAATACAAGCCTTCTTTTCTGGATTTGGTTGAAACGAGCGCCTATCACAGGCTATACATGGTTCAAATCCAGTTAGCGAATATGTTCCAGGACGGCAAGGAACTGTTTTAAAAAACAAACAATTAGATCAGAGCTCATAACACTAGCTTTTCCAAAACTAAGCTACATTATGACATTCTTAGATAAGCGCACTTGATACTATATTTCTTTGATATCTTTTTATACATGCCTACACACACCAAATCATCTATCTACCTACCTACTCACCCACCCATCCATCCATCCATCCATCCATCCATCCATCATTCATCTATTTATCTATCAATCTATCTCCCTCCTCTTCTACCAATGTTGCCGTCTTTGTTGAGCTAGCTCTTCAACAACTTAAAGTTGTTGAACAGCATAACGTCTTCCGGGATTGTAGTTAGTCTACCGCTTTTGTACACCAAAATACGAGTACATACCTTTGCAGTCGTCTCTCTGTTTTGAACCAGATGTCGATGTTGTGGTGTTAGGATCACAGGCAAAGCAACTTGTTTTGCCTATCGAACTCTGGAAAAAACCCTTCTCACAAGGATTACAGGGTTGCATTCCTGTTGGAGATACTGAACCGGCTTGACAGAAGGCTGCAGGTAAAAATTAAACTCATCAGCACCTATATTTCTTTACAGGAATACCAAATCGTTTTTCGTTTGTGTCTTTTCTCCTTCTAGTTCTATTCTTGTTGTGAGTAGAGTTATAGATAATTGATTGTGCTCTGCATTGACAAAATCGGATCGACAGTCACATATAATGCTTACAATTTTACAATGGAATGTACCTATTTTGTAGTTTTCAATCGTTAAGTGCTGGTTTCTCATCATTTTCAGTATTAAAATTCAAACTTGAATAAAATCTGCAAAACTTAAAAATTCAAGACGGCGGCCAAATTTTTGTTCAAGACTTCTAGGGTTAAACATTAACAACAGACAAATTGATTTTGAATTTAACCCTAGAAGCCTTGAGGGTGGTCAATTTGACCCCCCTCGATTTTATCGGCTTTAAGTTTTTGCTTCTCGACCGAATAACAAAAGCTTCTGTTCTTTGTTTGTTAACTGACTTCTTTGACACTAATTAGGTGACGCCACAGCTGACGTCATCATAATAAATCTTGATTTCAAAATTTCAGGTTTTTGCTGAAGAATGACTAAATGTGGATAATTTTACAATGGACTCAACCTATTTTGTAGTTTCCAATCGCTAAACTCTGTTTTCCTATCATTTTCAGTATTTAAAATCCAAATTTGAATAAAATCTGAAAAAAAAATCTGAAAAAAAATTAAGAATCCAAGATGGCGGCCAAATTTTGGAATTTCCCTCATCACGAAAACCAATTAGACACCACGTGACTAATCTCATTTGAACGTACAAGAGAAGTTGGTCTTATGTGCCAAATATGAATTTTGACGAAACTACAGGGCGGGGTCCGATGGACCCCCCTCGTATGTTCGTGTGACTTTTTTTTGTTAAATGCTTTTAGTGTTAAACTGAATGTCGATTGAGTGGACGTTTTGTTTCAACGTTTCAAGTTTTGAACAAACTGGACGAATAAAAACTGCTTTGCAACTGAATTACTTTGAGACCAACTTAGGAATATCTTTAAATAAGGAACTTGAACAAATTTCTTTAAGCTTTAACCATTTTTTGTCCCATATCTTGCTGCAATAAATGCCAAACGGTCCTTTTTTATGATACACACAGAAGCACAAATTTCTTAAAGCAAATAGCTGTAGGGAACAGCTATGGGATTGGCTAAACACAACAATAAAGAACACATGATATAGAGACTGTACACGCTTAAAATCGATAACTGTAAAACCTGTGTTGGAAATTAAACACACGTGCACACACACGCACACTTATAATTTACCTTTGCAGTAGGAAATGTTTTTTGACCCCACAGATATGGTAGAATAACCATCAGGACATTGAAAGCAGTGTTCTTGACCGGGACGGTCTTGATACATTCCCTTCTTGCAGTCGGTACAAACAGACGTTGTCGTGTTAAGGAACGTTCCTGGAGCACATGTCACTGTAGAAATATTTTGAACTCAAGTTTCAAAAGGAACCTCTGTCATCTCTCATGTATCCACCACGCAAACTATAATTCTCCTTCGCCACGAGAGGTCTCTCCCTCGGAGAAACTATGTCTTAATTTGTTTAAAGATAACGTGCGAAAATAAGCAAAAACCAAACGTTTCGGAAGATTCGTTTAAAACCATATTTCAATATAATATTTTAATATTTTTGAACAAAGTGATTAGCAAATTAGTTCTTCTTAGTCAACTTTATGTTCATTTCCAAAAAGTCACGCGGACCGCTGGAGTACTCGTTAAAGGACAAACTTTATGACCAAGCATCGATAGAAAATTTTCTAGATTTTGCAAAGTTAGCTATATACGTTTTTAAAACTGATTTGGTTACGATTTTATTCCTCATCAACTTTTTGCGGTGTTGACTAGCTAGCTTATATGTTTACTAATTAATTATACTGCTTGATCAACAGTGGTTGAAATTGTGTGTTTTGATGTAAAGCTAAAATTCGAAGAGCATTTTTTTTGTGAGGATCGAAAATGTCAAATTGTGCGAAAGGCTGGAATTCGGAGCATTCTGTCAGAACTTGTTATTTTTAAAAAAAATTAATTGTCAGTTTCAAATAAGTTCACCAAATCAAAGAGGTGTAGGTTTTAAACTCAAATGAGTAAAAGCTGTTAAGATTGAAGAATATTATAATTGTGTTGAATTTACAACTTTACAGTTTGTTGTATGGTCTTTCAAGCTACTTACGGCACAATTCCCCTTTGGCCATCATTTGGCCAGGTCCACAAGAGATTACAGGTGACGCTGACGTAAACGACCGAGGATCAGGTTTTGCAGCGATTCCGTCCAGGTTTAATTCCAGACTGCCATTTTGAATGCTGTTATTTACTTCTCTTTTTAGCTCTTCCAGGAGCTCAGTGGCGTTTTCGGTGATTTTTTTCATTTCTGCCAAGGACATATTGAGCACATTTGCTTCAGACGTTTCGACTGCAAACAAAAAAAGTTATACATCTTTATAATTTTTTTTCAAGTGGCTAGAATAGAATAACACAAAGGCAAGTAGTAAACTGTGTATATAAAACAGAGACTTAAACATCTATGCCCCCGAAGCTATACTTCATATATTATCCTTTTTTGTTCAAGAGAATGTATCCAAAAACTGATACAAATAAAAGTTGTTGTGGTGGTTTCTGGGGTTGGAACTAAATACGCGTGCTCTACTAAAATAATAGCTAACTTTTCCCACCTTAAATGCACGTAAGTCATTGAACGAGAAAAGAGAAGAGGTCAAGAATTCCTACCCCCGAGCTAGTCTCGGAGAAGGGCTCATCAAACTGGCTTAAGGTTAACCCTATCAAGGACTTGGGTTTAAATGTAATCAAGCCAGCATTTAAGGACAAGAATTAAGCTTAGGTATAACTGGAAAATCGCCGACATAACAAAAAGGTGCTTTTGACATGGATCATGCAATGATTTACATGTTAAACATGGTGTGTAAGGACGTTGAAACAGACCCGGTATTGCAGGAGATTACAGGAGAAAACTTAAACAGGGGCGCCAACAGAGTATCTGATGCTTGTTTAGACATCCAAGTTCGCAGGTTTGGGGAGAAAGTATATTTATTTACATAACTAAAAAATTTGTTCATGATGGTACAACTTCGTAATTATATAGACAGACTGCTGATTGTATAACTTCTTAATCAAGCTTTGCAAAGATTGTAAACCTGTTTCAGATCTTCATGTAACACTGCGTATGGGTGGGGAATTATCCTTTCATTTCTAAAAAAATCGTTGCATATGGACTGAATAGGTTTTAAAAGTGAGATGTTTTCAGGTGAGATACCATCTTGGTCGAGAAAGTATGAACTAGCGGGTGACGCAATTATTGAAAAGAGGATCTTTTAAGAACGATAAGTTTTGTTGCTCTAGGTTTGAAAAACAACGCAAAGAAGTTAAGTGATGTCTCAAAATGCAAGTCGCTATGGATTTTATCACTGTTAACACAGCTCTCTTAAACTACTTGTTTCTACTTACTTACCCACAAAGTCAAACTGCAGTTCCGCTGTAAAAGTTAGACTGCGTCGAACCCTTGTCAAATAGTCGTACTCGTCATCTTCAGTGCAATATATAAATTGAATTAGTTAATTCCGCTTAATATACTGTAGAAGCTAGAAGTGTATTAGCGGTCAGTTTAAAACAAAACGTACACTATGTTGGTTCAATAAAACACCGTAGAAACAAATTTAAGCGATTTACCCGGTAACATTTTTGAATTATGCGAATCTACTGTTACAATAAGACTTTTAAAATTATTTTAAAAAAATGAACTAAAACTTAATCTTTTATGAGTGAACTCTTTGAAAAGTCTTGGGAAGGGGGAAACGAATACCGCCCCCTTTCTCATCCTTTGGCTGATTAGCTAGTAAAACTAGCTTGGCCTTTAAGGATTGATATGTGCTATGCAAGAAGAAAAAACAAACATACGACACATAAACTCACAGTTAACTAGTTCTGTGGTTAATGAGTAAAAAGATGTTTCTTTTTCAAAATATTATCCTCATTACTTTTCCTTTCTTTTGCAACCCCCGAATTTTGTTCACTAGCAACTCACAAAATTGTATTAACATTTCTTCTGGCATGTATTTTGTGTGTTGCAAGTTAGTTAGAAACTATAATACAAGGTCAGGCCGAATTGTTAAAAGCGAAGCCAGTTCCACTTAAAATTGGAACCAAAGAAAATATTTTTACGGAAATAGACAAGTTTTAGTTTGTAATTCAATAACATAAAGTTGGGAAAGCATAACAAAATCATAGAAAATACTTAATATGTAAAGCAAACTGTATGGATTACGTTCTTTGAAAGGTGATGATATTTCCTTTTTTAAAGTTAATAAATTAAGCAAAGTATATTTCCTGCTGATTGATAGGACCTGTTGAATTCAGTAAAATCATGAAACTTACTCAACTTTTAAAAATAAACATCTTTACTTTTCATATAAAAATTACCTAAACTTGGATAATGTTTTTGATAGATCATTATCTTACCAATGTGTCTTCTTCCTCGGTTTGGATGAATTGTTGAATTGTAGCAAACAACTCTGACGTTATCAATGTTGCATTTGCTAACAAACTCCTTATTTTGACACAAGCTCTTAAAATGTGACGAGTTCAACAAAAGTAAAAACTGACTCTTGATTTGAAGCTGGGCCTCTTTGGAAAAACATTCTCCAGTAAAGTAATGCAGTATATTTGCCATTCTTACACCACCGGTGTGTAATTCTGAAACAAATCCAAAGTGAGATTAGCGTGGGTCTGTACACAGACATTCTCTTCGACCTTTCTACTGTTTAGTTTTAACTTTTTAAATTGCATTCACGTAATCAAAAAGTGTTAAACATAACTTGAAAAATAATTTTAACATGTAAAATGTTTTCAAAAACTTTATTAGGGGTACAATTTTGGTCAAAGTCCCGTTACGACGTAACTAATGATTTTCCCTTATGAACTCACACGGAAACGTCTGGTTTGATATCAAATTAAATTCTGCCGTCTTTTTAAAAAAATAACTTGGGCACGTTTTTGACTACTCAAAAAATCTGCAACAGAGTTGTGTTTTCGAAGTTGCTTAGGGACTGGTCAGAAAGTGTCTACTACCCCGGGTGGAAGGGTAAATGCGAAATATCCACAAAAAATTGCAGTCCACCATAAAATGTTTCAAGCCCCGCACTGGTAATCACAAACGATTTCGACCTCCCCCCCTACCCCAAAGTGTTTACACTCAAGTAGCTGGACATTGTGACTTGAACAATGCTGCTCAGTCCAAGTAGTAGCCATTCTGCTACCTCTTATTCTTAAAAAAAGCAGCCTCCACGTTATCACTAGTACTGATATCTATGCCTGTTTTAACCTCGGTATCTGCACTCAAGCTTTTACGCAAATCTAAATCATCTTCATCACCATCATCAATTTTTGCATTTCATTGCTAGCTGAATACACTGGTGGATACACTGGGCATTCACTGACTTTGAAGTGAACAAGATATATCTAACCAGCTAATCAGTGAGAAACAGGCTTTCGTTAAACTAAAAATCTTTAAAAAACAACAATGATTGCTGTCATGATCGCTAGTCTAGTGAACCATTCACAGTGTGCAAAAATACTATTTACGAGTTGGTTCATGCTAATGGGGATATTCTACCGAGCCGCAAAAAGCTAAATAAATAAATATTCGATTTATTTGCATTGCAAAACCTGAAATTACTCTTGGAAAGGGGATGAAGTGATTCAGATAAGCATGGTACGTGTCAACACAATATTAAAGATATAGTGTTTTTTTAAAATAAATGATGCCCAGTGTGTGTCTACATATTGAATACTGTGCCAACCTGACAAGAAATTTTTCGTACCCCCTGAAAACTGTGGGATTTTATTTCGTACCCCCGTCTTTGGATCAAAAAATGTTTCGTGCCCCCTCCTATTACCCTTGTCTCGGGGTAGTAGATACTTTCTGACCGGTTCCTTAAAACCGTACTAGCTTTTGGTGTTTATCGCAGTTTATACGTGTTTATATTTTTTCCGAATGTGCTGCAAAGATTATTGTCATAACAAACTCGACATATCACATGATCACTGGCTTACTTGCTCAATAGAAGCCAGGGATTGAACCAATTCATAGCCATACTAATAATAGAAAAAGACTGAGGTCTGAGTTGAAACGCATAACCGTACCAGTGATAAATTAAAAGAGTTCACGAAGTCACGAGTATGTAACATATGTATAGCATATAATTATATGTTATATAATTATAAACTATACATATACTGGGGGTTGGTTGGCCTTCACGCTACACCCAGCAATACTTTTAGAAACGTAGACACTCACCTGTACAATCAGGCCATTTTCCTGGTGGTGACCATGTACCCTTTGCTCCACAAACCCATAAAGTATTTAGAAGTTTCCCAGAGAAATCAAATTTGTCATTACAAAAAGGAGAACAAAATTTTCCGAAGAGCCATATGTCACACGCCATGGCACCGTTTATAGGCGGTATTCTGTCAGGGCAAGCTTTTGCTGGAAAGTAAGAAAAATAACGAAATAGTAATAATAATAATTATAATAATAATGATGATGATGATGATGATGATGATAATAATAATAATAATAAAAAATAATAGTTTCAAAAATGATGATGATGACAGTAAAACCAACAAAAATGTTCTCCAGATAAAACGCCTTTTTGAGCGGTCCTGCCATTGCCACATTCATATGTTCTTCCACTGTTTCTTTATATTATGGTTAATCAGAACTACAAATTATCATCGACTTTGTGTAGTCTATAAAGTCTTTTTAAATGGCTAAGAACCCTCATCAAGGCATTATCAGAAATATGCATGTTGTGATTAATACTTTTTTCTTTGAAGGAGAGGAAACGACAGAATGTTTTTGCTCACTGACAGCAAAGAAATATCAAAATAATTTGCATTTACCGATATTAGAGTAAGTAGGGTTTCTTCCATCGAACTGATTCAAACCCTTTCTTTTTACAACAGCTTAACAAGGGACAGATAAATCGCAACTTTTGAAGTAGGGACGGAGAGCGATAATAGGCATCTCCACTAAAAAGATATTTCTGCAGTCTTTTTCTTATCAAAATCGTGAGAGCAAAGCATTTAGAGACCTTGTTTAATAATTTCAAATTGGCAGAAGTCATTCCTGTGTTCAAAGAATAACTTTAGCAAGTACCGTCCGATCTCCCTTCTTTCGATTTTTAATATGCTACTTGAGAAACTTATGTGCAATAGACTCCTTAATTCCTTGGGAAAAATCATGATAGGCAATTCGTTTTAGAGCAAAACATCCTACTGATCATGCAGTTAAAAATAATAATTAACCGTTTAAAGTTAAGACTGTTACTATGTTATAGACAATATATCCGCCTTTTTTGCCGCCTTCTAGGGTTTTTCAAAAAATATTCTTAACAAAGTTGCAGCAAATTTTTTTGAAATTAATTGAAAACAAATTCTTATAGGCTCGATTAGGAAAGTATTCAAAAACGAAATAAATAATTGAAAATAGAATGAATTTTGTAAAAAAAAATTCCGTTTTGTGATTCAAACTTAAATTTTCAAAATTAGTTTTGGATAAACTATTAACGATATAGACAAAATACGTGTCCTTAATGGACCTTTCTACAGTTGATCACTAAGCATGAAAAGCAGCTTGCACGGTCAGCCATTTTTCTTCTCAGTCGGACAGAATGGCAAACCCTCCAGCTTATTGTGGTCAACTTTAATTTGATTACAACTGAAAAGCGTTATTTGCTATATTATGGAAAGGAAATGCGTTCAGAAAACGAAATACCGAGTAGATAAAATTAAATGCTACCACGAAAATGCAGATCAAAAACTCGAGATTGGTAGAAAACTGGATATTTTCATTTTGGAAAATTTGCTGGAGGTTTTGAGGTTTGCTAGAGTTTTCACCAAAATCAATGCTGGAGCCTTCAAAATGATGCAGGAGGGATGAAAAATATTTATGTACGAACAAATGACTACATTGATAAAAGCAGAAGACTAAAAACCCAGTTCCTACCAAATCTGTCGGACAAAAAGCCAAAGTTAGGCTTGCCATTTGTCACCCACTCCTTGCGGCTACTCCACGATCTTGTCATTTCGTTGGAAAAAACACACAGCTTGTTTGGCAGCATAAATTGATTGAAAAACTCATCGTATCTAATAGTTCCAATTCTTTCTGTATGGCAATGTAGATCTGTGTTGGCAGGCGACTTTTCGTGACCTCGCTCATGCCTTGAAAGACTCACTTCGTCCGCCATTTTGTTTTGTTATGCGCAATGCTCTTATACGCACGAATTTTGCCCCAAAACAGCTGAGACAGCGGACTGCGGGCTAACTTTGGTGACAATGACGTCACCAAACTAAGATGGAGGGTTGCCCTCGATCTTTAATGCTCTGTCTTGAGCTTAAAGAGTCCTTTCCAACTGAATTTACGCCAGCTTTAAAAAAGGTAAGGTAAAATTTAACGTTTTGTCTTTTGTTTTTGTGTTGTTTGATGTTGAAATACGTTGGCATTGCATGAATTCGCAGTACATTCAAGACCACTATGAAGAAAGCCCTGACACTTACAAGAACGAGCTCGCCCAGTTGGAACAACTCAGAACGGTAAATTTTCTAGATACATGCTCCAGAGATTTAAGAAAAAAAGAAAAGAGGACTTTATTTTTTGAGTGCCATACTTTTCCGTTTGTTTCCAAGGATATTTTATCCACTAACTCAGCAGCACGCAATGTAAAACGATTTGTATTTTTACTGACAGTCGGACGCTATATATTGGTATTTTTAGACACTGAATATATTTATTATTTGGCATGAAGCTGGTGTTTTAAAGCTTCTATATAACCCTGTACCTTAATCTTGGAAATAGATATTGCCGTGTTTCAGCTGTGTAGGAATAATTGTTCGGCCAAGAAGAAAGTTGATCAGTCAGCCATGTTCTTATACAATTATGAGAGAAACAGCAACAATTTAAATTGTCATTGATGATTGATTGATTCCCATCATGTTCGTAATGTAAAGCACGTATTTAGTTTTGTTTGTTTGAGAAAATATTTTTAAATGTCCCCAAATGGTAGTGAATCCATTATAGTAAAAAAATGATCAAAATGAAATTTGTTGTCATTCTTAACTTAAATCTGTGAACTTCCTGAATGCAACATTTGATTGAACGTGGTAGTCCCTTGCACTATACAGTACTTCCTCATTCATTATCTTTTTAAAAGTGAAGTCAAACTGATTTCCTTAATTCCTTAAATTTTGAACCTGCTTGCTGTGGATCAGTAAAAATTCATGCAGAAAAGTATGACAGTATACCTACATGTTGTTGCACTGTTGTAGCTCTGCCATGTGTGATTTTCTGACTCTTCAATATTTTTGTTAAAATGAATTACTATATCACTGAAATACTGTATATATTTAACTTTATCAATTTAATCTTGTTTATTCACAAGGCTGCACTTCGGCCAACTCATGATCATGCAGGGTGCACAACATTACGGCGATACTATGCACAGCTTTACTCACTGCAGTCAAGATTTCCAATGGCAGAAGGTGGAGCTGTTAATGTTCAGTTCACATGGTGAGTTTTCACATTGCTTGGTTCTTCACAGATGAGGGTACCAGATTCATAGATATTACACCAGAACAAGCACATCATTTCATTTGCCTCGTATAAGAACTAAGCTTCGCAAATTTTCAATTAAATATCAAGGTCCAATGATATTCAATTCATTGAGTAGTGATATTAAAGAAACCTTCACTTACTCTTCATTTACAAAAAAAAACTTAAATCCCATCTAAGCACAAAATATTAATCAAACCTGAATATTTACGTCATCTCATTTATCCCTCTTTTCTTCTTAGAAATCTAACATAGTAAAAGGAGGAGGACTGGTTTTTGTAACAAGCCTTTAGCTTCCTATCGCTCGGTTCTCCTGGCCATTTTCAAACGATATTATACAACGTTACTATATTGTTACATTGTATTCCTTATATTATTTTGCAAATAAAGAAATAAAATTTTTGCCGGTTTCTCTTATCTTTTCCTTCTTTCATTATTTGCTTTCCAACTTAAAATAAAGAAATAAGAAATTAGGAATAGCTGTTGTCGGTTTAAATACGAAGGACCCATAGTTTTTTCACGGAAATGTTTGAAATTTACAGTCACCACAGAAGAGCATTCTAATAGAAACATGTAAACAACTGAAGGAAACTACGAACTAAGTTTCCTGTTTTTAACCTCGCTATTGTCACTTTTCTAGGCTACAGCCGTGCATGGGAAGCCCCCGCTCGAATACTTTCGCTCGATCAAATATTCGAAAACGAACGGGAATTTTGAAAAAGTTGGCATTTCTTTTGTAGCCGGAAAAAGTATTTCCTGTAAATACTGCAGCTACAAAAGAATTGCCAACTTTTTCAAAATTCCTGTTAAAGTAATGAAAAACAGGACTTGTAAATTGATGAAAGTGACAATTAACTTTACATCACTTCTATTTAGCAAAAATTTAGTTTTTAGACTTGGATTTCTTTCCTCGTTTTGATAGCATTCTAACTGGACATTTAGTTATAAATTTCCCGCCATCTTGAACGAACCCTTGACTACTGAGACTAGAACAGTTTGTTGGCATCAGACCAATTGACGTCATGACGTATAACGTTTATTTGGACCATTTTCTGATATCGGCAAATCCTAGATGACCGCCAAGAAGTTTAAGATGGTGGATTTCTCATTTACTCGATACCATTGTGTTTGACTAAGTTTAAAACTAGCACAGTAATTTTGGCAATGGATACCTAAGCCGCGTGCAATTGAAGCCTCCCGATCTCAAAAACTCTCAAAACGCACAGTCTGAATAGGGTTAAGCACCG
>JAOBYF010248876.1:0-12993 GCA_025403605.1 Parazoanthus darwini | reverse complement strand
GGCAGGCAGGCAGGCAGGCAGGCAGGCAGGCAGGCAGGCAGGCAGGCAGGCAGGCAGGCAGGCAGGCAGGCAGGCAGGCAGACAAACAGACAGACAGACAAACAGACAGACAGACAGACAAACAGACAGACAGACAAACAGACAGACAGACAAGCAAACAGACAGACAGACAAACAGACAGACAAACAGACAGACAGACAAACAGACAGACAGACAGACAGACAAACAGACAGACAGATAGGGGGGATAACCGGACAATGAAAAATTAAAAAACGGCAGAAAATGATCGCCACTATGCAATCGGAAAGGTTTCTTGAGATTCAAATTCATTGTATTTACTACGAATGGAGTCCGGCGCTGCAACTGTTGCATATCAATCTTCAAAATAGCAGCGCATGAGTTGTTCATGAGCCTTCCTATCACTTTTGTGAATGGAATCAACTGTCCGTACGGGCTAAAGCAATACTGAAGCTCTATTCGAGGGTCATGAAGTGTTTTTCAGGTGAATATCCTTTCAAAACATTAGAAATAGTTGTGAAACGAACTTACCCTCTTTTGCACAGTCGACCCAAAGAAGAAGCAGATGTTTTTACTTTGCGACCTGAAAAAAGAGATTATGTCGATATCTAATCAGCTGACTTTACACGCTAGGGACTATTGTAGTTGGTAGTCACGAGCCTATTGCACTTAAAATACACTCAAAATACAGTTGTTCAGTGTGGGATCCGCCTAAAAAATACCTCTTTCTTAACAATATTGTAAAGCTACGCAAAATTAAATCAGGAATGTCTTACTTATGGACGCCGGTGAATACTGGTACATAGCTACCCGCTCCTTGAAAGGACTGGTTCCAATGTCTCCCATGTTGATAGAGTACTGCAAAAGCAAAAAACAAAAAACGATCAGCGCTCCTCCTATCACAGATATTTACAGCCATCACCAGCTTCATTCGCTTGTCCGTCATCTGGGATCAAAACAAGCTAGTACCGAGCTTATATCTTTAAAGCCGTTTTAGTTTTCTTTTGTGGTGGCAAGTAACAAACTGGTAGCAGAGCTGCAGAAGAAAACTATTCACCATAACTGTTAGTTACACTAACGAAAACTACAAGTCAGTATTTCAAATAAAAAATGGAAAAAAGAATAGTGCAGTGCGGTGCGGTGTGAAATAGACAGAATCGCATAGTAGGAATTAATTGATATCAAGCTGATTGGCTACAACTATTACATGCAAGTAAGATATTATACTTATCGTTCTTTGTTCAGCTGGTGTGCAGTGATATAGTACATCACCCTATTATTTATTACAACACCCCACCCCCATCCTTTCTGACAGCTCCTTTGTTTCACGCCACATATTAGCAAATTTATTTTGACTTTTCTTAAAACCAACTCACGTCTTCTTTCGGTCGGCTCAGCAACTCCTCCAGCTCCTCTGCTCGTGCTTTCAGCAAGGAGTAGCTCTCCTACAGGGAACAAGTTAAACCGTAATTGTCAAGGAAGTGAAAAAAAAAACTGGTTTCTTTGGAAACAAATAATATTGTATTTTTCTAAACTGTGAATCAAAAACAACAAAAATGCTTCATTGGCTCAAGTAATTTTGTAATCGTATATAAATTTTTCCTTTCTTTTGACGTTAATATTTTGTCTCTTACCAAACATTTTTGAAGAAACTACTGGTGTCCGAAAATGGCACTTCATTTTAAAATTTGGCAACCTCCCAGCCAATTGACCGTTTCGAGCCATCACCATTTTTTGAACTAGCTTTTATTTTCTTTTTCCGTTCTGGTTTAAATACACGCTTGTCCATTTATAGACGTAACTAAGATGACCTTCTGTAGACTGTGATGTAAACAACCCACAAGTTGTCGAGCACGAAAGAAGTAGAAGAGGAAAAACTAACGCGACGTGAGGCTGGTTGTTTCGCTTAATTTCCGAGTACATGTACACAAAAAAGTCTTGAGTGTTTGTATCACACACAACGCTATAAAATTCGTAAATTGGGAAACATTGTGTCCCTTCTATTCTTCTTTCTACAAAGCGAGATCAGTCAACGAACCTGCATTTCTTCTTGCTCGTGGCATTTCTGTTCATAAAGGGCCGTCAGTTCCTCCACTCTATAACAACCGAACAAAATTATCTTCAGTATGATTCTAAGACAGTTATTGCTCCAGCACGTTATAATGGGGAGGCAAGAGGGAACTATAACAACCTTTAGAAAATTAGGAAAGTTAGAACACAGAAATAGATTACCCAAGTTTGTCTTAGTCACGTGTTTCGGTCACGGAGACATCTCTGTAACATACCTTGTTACAAGCATGTTCCGATCAAGAGGAATTCCACTCGAGAAGTTTAACTCAGAGCCATCATCACGCACCCCTTAGATTTTTTCTCAATGCACTAAAATTTTATTTTACGCTCCTGTGCAAAAACCAGAATGTGGGGTACTTCAAAAGTGTTAACTCAATGTGCGAATGTGCTTACCAACTAGACTAACAAGCCGTCCTGGATGATCTTCTAGCACGAGATAAATGTAGAGAAAACTACTGAATAATATAGAGCAGACGAACCTAGCCACAACAAACTACATGTTATCAGATGCTATTGTCACTTAGTGACAGCCGACCCCACATTTGAATCTCAGTATAAAGCTACATTACAACCAATCAAGAAAATCGGCATAAATCTACAAACTATATTTTGAATCAATCGGTGTGGGGCTTATTCTTTGGAATCCAAACTGAAGGAACCAGGAGGACGTGACTACATCCTCTAGATTTTCTGTCTTTACATAGTGGGAACACCAACCTCCTGGACAGCTCCGATAACTGGGACACACTTGGGGAACGATCGATATCTACCACAACTTCAGGTACAATTAATGGTTCTTCCTGAAAACAATGGAAAAGCGCATTATGAACTACCACGAATTTAACGTCGTAAATGGTATTCAACTATTCCTAAATGGCTAAAGAGCGAGAACAATGCACATAAAAACTCTATTTTGCTCCTCCGGGAGTCGGCTAAGCAGGAATTTTTTTAAATATATATGAAAACGTAAGAAAAAAATCTCTGACGAAACTTGTATTTTTTCCCTTCGTTTTTCATTTGAACGTGTTTAATATATATTTTTTAAAAAACGGAGAGGCTCAAGACTCGACTGGTTAGTTTGTACTATATCTGGAGTCCCAGTACTCGTCACAATTGTAACTTGATTAACTACAGGTACTTTTATGTCAATTTCTATGAGAGAATTAGAGGTGTTTTTGTTTGTTTTAGAACGTTATTGTTTACAATTTGTCTCATAGTATATAATGAACTAAACATACAATGTATTCAGCATATCGGCCGAAAATCTTTAGCAGGTACTAAGTGTGTAACGAAGGACGACTTTTGCTGGATTCTTGAAGAAGACTACAATTTTGCAACCAATGGCGCCATACTGAATCTATTTGTATCACGTGACGTTACAGTTTGCTCTGACAAATGAACAGCAGTCGAAACAGAGTTATAGTCGGATCACAACTTAGACAAACGTGTGTGCACGTGTGTTTGGTTAGCCAGATTACAACGAACAAAGTGAAAACATTCATTTTATAGCAGCAATTTTCTTAAATGCGACAATATCTTATGGCTTTCATCAGTTGTTCGATATGCATACGTGTTTAGCAATATTTAGCACTAGCTAACACGCTTTGGATGGTTAGTAACTGTCGTTGCAAATAAATGTAAGCTATAAATGTTAAGACATAGATATTACATTCTTGGTTAAACTCTAGACAATATCCCATCACCATGAATGAGAAATATAACAGACTAGAGGCTTTAGACTTAGAGCAAAAGGATTAAATGATTTTGCAAAAGTTAAAAAAGGAAACGCAGAGAAAACAAGTCTTGACTAAAGCCTCGTTCGGTTTGTTGCATTTCTCATTACCAGACCCCACTCCTCCTTTCCCAGTCTCCAGTCTCTCTCTTTCTCTCCCAAGTGTCCGCAACGTACCTGTGGCATACTTTGCACAGCGGTCTCATCAGCGCAAGTCTTTTGTCTTCTCAATTCAGGCTCCACTACACGGTCAAGGACCTTCTGAAGCTGTGTTTTTGTGTTTTCAAGATCATATTCTAGAATGTTCTTTTGCTGTTCCAGATCAGTAACTTTTGAATTAATTTCGGCGAACTGGCTCTCATAGAGTTCAAACTTCTCCACTGCTTGTGCGTAGGTGCCTTCAAGTTCACGATACTTGGTTTCAAGTTCATCCCGTTCTCTCATTACTGACAGCAACTGTGCCCCTTCGCTGTCTGATTGTACACTTTCACCTTTCTCTCTCTCAAGTTGTCGAATAGCGTCATCCCTTTCCTTTCGTGCCGTCTCCAGATCGTTTCTCCAACCTCTGCCAATGTGTTCAAAATTTGCTTTCAATTTTACAATAGCGCTGTCCTTTTCCCTTAGAGCTTTTTCAACATCTTTCTTCTCAAGCTTTGCCTGGTCAAATTTGTGAGAAATTGTTTCCCTGTCTGATACGGCCTTTTCTAAATCTTTTCTTAACGATTTGCTAGTTTTTTGGAACTTTTCAAACAGTTCCTCTTTCTCCTTGCGTGCCGCATGTAATTCTCGCAGTAAACGGTTTGTTTCTCCTTTCATTCCGTCTAAAACATTACCAAAACCTTCCGGTGTTGCCACCGGGCTCTGAGCTACTCTCGTTTCCATGTCTTGCTTTCTAATTCTAGCACTCAAGCTTTCTTTCTCCTTGACAAAAACTTCAATTTCTAGTCGCAATTCCTGCAAAGACTTTTCTTTGTCAAGAGCAAGATTCTTTGCATCTTCCAGCTCTTGTTTCAGAGTTGCATTAATTCGAGAATAATCCTTTTTCATTCTGGCTCTCACATTATTCTTATCTTTCAAAGACGCCTCGAGTTCACCTCGCAGTTTTTCACGATCCGTTACCAAACTGTTGAGTTTGCCCTGCAGCTCGTTATAACTCGCTTGTAGGTCCTGAAGAAGCTTTTGCTCGTCTGACTGGTTCTTGTTACTCTGTAACAGGTGAAGCTCATGATCCAACTTCTCTGACAAAGCTGTTCGAGCCTTAAGCTGATTTTCCAAAAGTACTTTATCAGCAAATACTTTCTGCAGTTGTTCTTTGGTGTCTTTGAGCTCAGACAAAACCATTCCCTTACCATTGCTTAAAACATCTCTTTCATTTGAGAGTGATTCCAATCGTTTTTCAAGATCGTCTTTTTCTTGTAATTGATTATTTGATGTTTCCTGCAGACTCTGCAGCTGACAATCTTTCTTTTTCAGCATTTCTTCATACTCGGATTTCAATGCAGCTGCTAGACCACCTTTATCGTCAACGGCGCTTTTCATTTTGTTTCTAAGATTCTCTACGATCTCATCTTTTTCCTTAACAAACTTTTCCATTTCATTTCGCATTTCTTGTATGCGCAGTTCACTCTCCTTTTTTTCAGACGATAATCTTTCAATCTCAGTTGAAAAACCGGTAATCTTATCTTCGTACTCTTGTTTCAAGATAGTGTTGACCGTGGCTGCTTCTTGATTTTGTCGGTTGAGTTCTTTAACCCGTTTTCTACATCGCTGGAGTTCTGTCTCAAGCTTCTTACAAAATTCGTCTCGGTCTTTAGCGATTTCTTTGTCGAATTCTGCGTTTTCAACATCTCGATCACACTTTGGTTTCTCCTTAATGATATTTATAAGATCATTCTTCTCTTGTGTTACAGTATTTAAGTCGGTCTGAAGATCGCCAATGTGCTGTTCGAGTTCCGCCCTGTGCTTAATCAACGTCTCCAAATCTTTTCTGAGATCTGAGATAATTTCTTCCAAGTCAGTATTTCTTTTAGAGAGATCGTCAGAACGCTCCGTTATATCTCTTAGGGTTTTTGATAGCTCTTCATTTTCTCCCTTAATTTCTTCCTTTTCAATAGAAACGTTCCGAAGTTCTGCTTCAAGCTCTCCAGCTCGTAACTTAAACTCCGATCTAGCTTCAGCATTTGTGTTATTTTCGTCTTTCACTGTTTCAAGGTCTTGTTTTGCCTCCATAAATGCCAACTGAATGGTCTCAAGTTCTGTTTTGAGATGATCTACAGTATCGTCTTTCTGCGAAATAATCATCTCATACTCCGACTTCAAAGCTTCAAGGACTTGGCCTTTGTTATCGGCCAGCCCCGTTAATCTCTGCCTAAAACCTTCAACCATTTTCTCCTTGTCACGAACAAGGTTCTCAATATCAATACGCAGATTTTTAATTGATTGCTCTTTTTCTAGTTTGTCAGTATTTGCTTTTTCAAGTTCGCCGTTGAGCCTCTCAACGTCTGCTTTTAGACCTTTTGCCATGTGTTTGAGACGGGAATTTACCTTTGCCTGCTTTTCAAACTTTTTCTGAAGATCATCATCTTGAACACTTCCCCGAGTAACGGTACTTTCCGTTTTATCTTTAACAACAGGTACAAAAGTCTCATCCGTGTTTGCTGTTTGTTCTCGAGTCGCGCTTCTGCCTGATCCAGCATCTTCTGGTTTCATTAATTTCACTTGGCCTTCTTTCTCCGTTCCAAAGCTCTGTGGTTCTTCATGAGAAAGAGCAAAGATGTCCTGAACAAACGTTTTACTAACAATTTCTTCCACAGGTGATTTCTGCGACACATGTTTGATTTCAAGTGGAAGAACTACTGGGACACGTTTTCCATCAGTTGGAAACTTCTTTTTCAGTCTATCGATTTCAATTCTCATTGTATGAAGTGCCTTTTCTTTAACATCTTTGTCATTCATAGCTAACTGTAAATCTTCTCTTAAACCCTGAAGAATGTGTTCCAGTTCACCTCGGCTTTTCAAGCTATTCTGTAATTCTTGATTGAGTACTTCAACTTTTGAGCTAAGCTCCCTGTTCGCTTTCTCTAAACGGTCTCTTGCTTCCTCCAACTGAGAAAAGCTGGCAATAGTCTCACGGAGATCTACCAGCTTCTGCTGCAGTTCATCATTGGTTGACTTCAATTCCTTTACCTCTTGCAGATTTTCATTGTTAGAATTGTCCTCTTGTTGCTTGTTTTTAACGTCGTTTTCTTACGAATCTTTACTTTTACCAACAATTTGCTTAGTATCGTGTTTCTCCTCGGTTACTCGAGCAATTTCTGCCTTTAGTGCTATAATCTCTTCGTTTCTTTGCTCCAAACTGGCATTTAACTCGGCAACGTCCCTTTCGTCTTTTGAAGAAATGCTTGGTCGACTCTCAACTCCTGTTTCCAGTCTTCGAAGCTGGACCTGAAACTCTGATGCAAGTTGGTCAGCTGTTAATCGCCCTTTCTGAGCATGCTCAACGTCATCTCGTAAACCTGTTACAATATGATTAAAATCCCGTCGAAGTTTATTGACATCTTCTTGTTCTTTTTCCGCCTCGTTCAGTTTACCACTTAACTCAAGAATTTTCCGGGTAGCTGTGTCATGTTTTTCGCTTAGAATTTTTAGTTCTTCCTTTTGCTGTTCAATTTCTGCATCCTTATCATTTTTGATTCGTTCTTTTTCTTCTTGAAAGAGAGCAACCTCTTGCTCAGCAAGCACAATTTGTTGTTGAAGATTGTCAACCTTTTTGTGGAGGTCCTGGTTTTCCTTTGCGCTTGTCGCCATCTTTGCCTGGAAAGCTTCCATTTCTTCATTCTTGCCTGTCACTTCCATTTCAAGGTTAGTCAGTTCTGAATTCAAAACATTCAGCGCCGTTTCCCTATCGCCAAGAAGGGCCTCGTACTTCATAGCAACAGCCTCGGTTTGCTCCTTGTCGGCAAGGATTTGTTGCATCTTGCTCTTTAGTTCGCCAACAATCCTGTCCTTTTCACGAACTACCTCATCAAGTTCAACTCTAACTGCTTGAGATGCCTTTGCATTATCAACCTTTTCTTGACGGAGTGTCTCCAATTCTTCTTTCAATCTCTGTATTTCACTATCGTAGGCCTCGGTTTTGCCTTTTCTTTTCATTAACTGCTTTAGTTTTGCTTTCAATTTTTCATTAGAAGCTTTGGCGGTTTCCAATTCTGCACACAGTGACACAACTTCATCTTTACGTTTGTCACTGTCATCTTCTTTGTCTCTCAATTCAGGGGTAGTTTCTTGCAATACACTAACAGCCTGCTCAACCCTTGGTTCTAATACGCTTTCTGATACACGGATGAGATTTTTCAATGCCGAGATTTCGTCCTCAAGGAGTTTGTTTCGTTTCTCAGTTTCTTCTTTGTAAACTAAGGCCTGTTCCATTTCAGTAGCAAGCTTGTTCTCGATATCGGCTTTCTTACTTGCCATTTCTTTGAGCTGTTGATCAAGATTAGTGTTTTTAATGATAGCATCTTCTTTACTTCGCAACAAATCTGCTACCTGTGCCTCAAAGTCGCGCTGCATGCTCTGCGCGTCAGCAGATACAGCTTTTGATTTTTCAACAACTGCATTGTTCTCTCGTAAGAGCGCATCTAATTTGTTGGCCATGTCTTCCCTCTCGTTTGCAACTTCTTCTATAGACACCTTCAGCAAATCATACTTAGAAAGCACCTTCTCAATGTTGTTTGATGCTTCCTCTTCATGACCATCAGTTTCATCAAGATGGGAACGGTTACAAAGTTTCTCGAAAACAAATTTGTGAAGATCATTAACGTTATTGCAAACTTTATCTCGTTCAACCCTTAATTGATCATTCTCATCAGCCATATTTGCCAATTTCCTATGAAAGCCTTCCGTTTCTTCCATTTTCTCTGCAAGAACAGCTGAACATTTTTCTTTTTCCGATTGCGAAACTTCAAGTCGAGTCTGGACATCCGCGAGTTCTTTCTCCCATTCTGAGAAGACTTGGTCTTTTTCTTCTCTTAACTCTACAAGCTTTCGATTTAATTCCTCTTTCTCCTTCGCCTCCTCCTGAACAGCTTCTTCTTTTTCGTTCAATACAAACTCTAACTTAACACATTCGTCTTTAACAGACTGGAGGTTTGCTTTAAGGCTTTCAATTATTTCCTCTTTACCTCGAATAAGATCTTCTAATTCTGTTCTGACGGATTCCAAAGCCTCTCCTTTCGCAATAGCTTCTCTTTCCAGTTCCTTGGCCATTTGGTAAGAAACATCATCTTTTTCACCTTGAAGTTCTTCCAAACGACTTTTCAAAGTTTCGACTTCTTTCTCTGCAGTTGTAAGTGAGATTAACAAATCGTCCTTCCCTTCCTTTGTGCACCTCAATTCTTCTTGGAGTTTTTCTACATAACTGGTTGCTTCCTGTATTGCCTTTTCTTTCTCACTTAAAATTGTTTCAAACTCTCTTTGCAAACCATCAGACAACTCTTCTTTTCCTTTTTCAGAATCTTTTACCAACCGTTCAAACATTTCCTCCTTTTCGTGGTGAGCTTTCTCTAAGCTTTCCTTTAGCTCTTGTATCGTCAGTTCAAAGTTCTGTTGTTGCTCAATGAGGGTATCCTTTTGTTGGGCTTCAAGCTTTTCTTTTTCCATCCGTATTTCCTTCAATTTCTCACGCAGTTCGGACAGTATAGTATCCTTTTCTTCAACAGTTTTCTCAAAATCACTTCTCAGTTGTTGGCATACCTGTGCTTTTTCAAGCGAAGCTTTCTCTAATTCCCCTTCTAGACGTCTCTTTGTTTCCTTGATTTCTTGATCTTTCTTATCACGCTCATCGCTCAGAGAGCTGACGTTTGAGGCTATTTCTTTCAGTTTTATCTCAAGATCTTCTTTTTCTCTAAGAAGCTGATTGGATGTTTCTTTTAAAGGTTCCACTTGCTGTTTAGATAGTTCCACATAGTCTGTGAGGCTTCGTATCGTGTCACGCTGTTCTGAGACCATCTGCGTCAACCCTTGACAGGTTTCTTCTTTATCGACAAGCTGACGTTCAAGATCAAGTCGACTCACATTAGCAGCTGTTTGAAGTTCGGCTATCTCTTTGTGAGCCTTCTCGAGGTCTGTTCTAAGCCCCAGGCAAATGTTCTCAAATTCTGCCCTAACTGACGAATCGACCTCACCCTTTTCAGCCTTCAGTACTTCCGACTCTTGTTTCAAGGTTTCAAACTCAAAAGCCACATCTTTGCTTGTGTTTGAAAGCTGTTCCAGCTCATGATTTCTGGTTTCCAATAATTCAGTTAGTTGGCGAATTTCTTTGGCGTGTTCATCATCCGTCTTCTCTTTTTCTTCAATAGAGGATTGTAACTTCTCTTTTAAACACTCAAAATCATTTTTGTTTTTATTCATGGAGGATTCAAACTCTTCCTTCAGCTTTTGATACTTCTCTTCATTTTCTGCAGCAATAACTTCATTTTCAGCTTTCAGTTTTTCCTTTTCGTCACGAGTTTGCTTAATATGCAGCTTGTATTTGCTTTTCAACTTTTCGAAGTTATTTTTAGATTTCTCCAACTCCTTTGCAATCGTCTGGTTGTTAGTCGTTGTTTCTTCAAGTTTATTCTGTGTATAATAATTATGGCAGGTCGGAATTAAGTAATGAGAGACCGTCTTGAATAAGGTGACACACATAACAACAACGACCTAATTCAGCATCTATTACTAAAATATAAAAAGGTCGAATTCTGATAAGTAGAATCTGCCTTCAAAACATATCAAAAACATCAAAAGGGCAAAACTGACATTTATTTTCGCAGATGCGATTACATCGCAATATTCCAAAAAAAGCCAGAAGGAACTAAGAAAGTGCTGGGGATTTCATTATCAGCAATTAGTTTTAACAAATGAACGGATACAGAAACTGTTACCTTTAGTGAATGAATGTTGTGAACTTGAAACTTGGTAGTAATAAATGACAAAAATGCAAGGATTGCTGTTTACGTCTTTGCAAAAACTGTTCCCGTTTCTCTATTAAAATAAATTTTGCCACAAAGGCTAACTAAACACACTAACGAGTATTACAATAAACCAGTGAGCAAAACAGTGTAGGTCTCTTACCAACGTAACAGTAAGGTCAAGGAAAATTTTCTAACAAGAACCTTGGAAAAAACTCACCAAAAGCTTTGTAGTTGTTTCTTCATACTGTTTTTGAGCTTGTAATGCTTCAGCTGAAGACGTCTTCAAACGGCCATACTCTTGACTTATACCATCACGTTCATCGCAAGCAATCTTCAACTGTTCCTCCAGCGAACAACACTTCGTCTCTTTCTCCTGAAGAAGCTAATACAAACAGTAAAAAAAACGCAAATGAGAACACACATTTTCCCACCAAAGCACACACTGTTCATAAAGATATAAGCCCCGAGGGAGGGGGATTGAAAAAGAATGGGTGAGCATTTGAATTTTTTCTAGTGCGTGGCACGTTCTCACTAGATTAAATCGAAATGTACGCCCCAAACCCCAGAATCTGATTTTTCTTCTTACAAAAAAATCTTGGTCAAATTCCCCCCCCAAAAAAAAACAGTTTCCGGGGTTTACACATGCACAGTGTAAGTTCACTGCAATTTAAAAGGATGGGTAGTTATGCGAGCAACGCTGACAATAATTGAAGGCAACAACAGATTAATCCAATAGGCACTCTCGACACAGCCAATAAATCCCTTGGGAACACAAATTAGGTCTGGAAAATAAGTGCAATTTCACTTTCAACGAATTGCATTTCACAATTACGCGTTACTTTGCCTTTTGTTTTATATGTGTGTACAGACAGTTTTCTTGCCGACTCTGGTGGCTATCAGCATTTCACAACGCCAACTCCGAGTTAGTGGGTGCAAAGACGGGCTTGCTGTTGCGCGCTGATAACGCCACTGTCACGGATGCAACCTACTTGTTGAATTCATCCTCACAGGGGTTTTCAAATAAAAAAACAAGACGTTTACCAAAGATAGCTTTCTGAAAGTATTTACAAAAGATTAACTGACCTTCTCAAAATCCAGTTTAAGCTCTTCTTCCACTTGCTGGAATTCCTGTTTTAGAGATAACAGCGCCTTTTCCTTGTCAGACAACACTTTTTCGAGATTTTCTTTTTCTGCAGACAGCGCATTTACAGTTGACTGCAACTCATTACCAGTCTCAACTCGAGCATTGTGTAGGTCATCTCTCAACCCGCTTATAATGTGGTCTTGTTCCTTTTGTAAGCTCTTGTGCTCATTGTCGGTCTGAATGAACTGATAATGCAGTTGCTCGTTTTCAGCTGCAAGTTGTTGTAATTTTGACTGTGCCTCCCGCAAGTTACCTGCAAGCTTCTCACATAAGTCTTCTTTTTCCAGTATATCCTTCTCAAAATTGTTCTTAAGCACGGCAATAACTTCCTTTTGATTGTTTATGGTTTCATCCAGTTTTGACTGTAACTCGTGCACTTTCGTTTCTAAATTTGATTTGACTGATTCTAGTTCTTTCTCGTTGGTCTTTAACAAGCTCAAACTTCCTGCCGTTTCCTTTGCTTCCATCCGCATTTCCTTGAGCTTCTTTTTCAATTTTTCAATCAGCCTCTCCTTTTCACTTACTGTTTGCTCAACCTGCTCTTTTTGTACACTCGTCTGCAAAAGCTGATCAATTTCTACCTTTTCCAGCTTAGTTCTCTCAAGATCAGCTCTCAATGTCTGCGCCTCCATAACTGCTTCCTGTAGACGAACGTTCAGTTCGTCTTTTTCCTTAGAAGAAAGCTGGTACTCGTTTCTCATGTTATCAAGAGCCTTTTCCTTTTCCACAACTGTCATTTCTAGTTCACTCTTTACCTTGATAATATCTTCTTCCTTGATTCCTTCTTTCATCGTTTTCTGAAATTTGATTAAAAAGAAGTCAAATACTAACGATAAAAAGTTGAAAAAATCAAAATTCCATAACTTTCCAGGCCCGGAAAAGGAATTTGTAAAGTTCCATGACTTTCCAGGTTTTCCATGACCCGTACGAACCCTGACGTAAATGTTTCAATAATCTAGGGTCTTAAAGGATTAACTTTACGCAAGTGATGTTAATCACTAATTGCCCGAGGGCACATTGCGATTACTTGTTTATCACATAAAGGGCAAAATTATCGAGGGAATCGCATTCACGCG
>JAOBYF010247765.1:0-17554 GCA_025403605.1 Parazoanthus darwini | reverse complement strand
GAATTACCTTCTTCACCCAACTCAAGGTATGCATGGAAAATACTTTTGGTGTTCAAGTTATTGTTAAGTAATGCAGACGTTTTCTGCAGTTTTACTAATGTTAAGGAAAATGAAAGAACTGCGGGCGGACAGTGGGTATTTGTGTTTGAGAGGGGGAGATGGGAGGTGTCGCCGGAATTGACCTTTTTAATCGAAATGTCATGTATTGGTGCAGCAACTTTGCGTCAGTTTCTCATCTGCTGATTATATTTCTGTCCTCAAATAAAACATCTCCATTTGCCTTCTCTTTAGATAATGCTCGACATTAAGCGTTGATTGCCGGATCAGTACAAGAACTTGTATCAAGTTGTGTAGAATATCACTGCCAACAAAACAGCTTCATTCATATCAAATTGACCGTTCCCAGGATGAAATTCAGAAGTAAAAATCATTATTTATTGTGCCTGTATTGAACGTATCCTGTATATTCATTTTATGTAAGTAGCTAGATGTATTACATGTAAACCAATTGATGGATGAATAAATGTTTGTTACATAACCAGTGCTGTTATTTCTGCTGTTATATTAACACCTGCTTTGCAAGACGTTTTTTCAAGAACCGAAGAAGTTCAAATTTTTGAACCAGTCGATGATAACACGTAGAATGACCATTCGTTTTCCAGCTCTTGAAGAGTATACAGTGTTTTTCTTAAGGCTGGTACACCGGTACATTGTACCGACGTTCCCCCGTAGCTGTGCTGCCTTTCCCCAGCAACATTTGGTGTCTGGCAAGTTTTTTAAAGTCACCAGATGCACAAAATTGCATCATTTTTCAGGACTCTAAACTTCGAAAATGTTCTGGGTGATACCCCCAGACCCCTCTCGATGCTTGCATCTTCGGGTGCTTGAAAACTTCCAACCCAGGTGTACCTGCTTTCCCACTTAGTGTACCCCATTTCCCAAGCCTTATGAAAAACACTGTGTTGTTAATCCATTTTATAAGTATAATACTTAGCAGCTCAGTTTAGAAACCCAAACCCTTGTTGGGACCAATCCAAGTGCCAATCCTCTGTTTGTTTAGGGAGAAATCAACGAAACAGGACGAAATTTAATGTTCTCATTCCACAACTTTTTATGATTAGTTTAATTGTAATTTACTGCAGTTCTAAAGTATTCATATTGTAGCTTTAGAGTGCCCTCGCAAAAAGCACCTATGGTGACGGGGCGACACTCGTTAAAGATTAAAAAAAAAGTTAAATGACTGTTTTCTTTCGTTAAAGGTTGCAGAACAGTTGTTCAAGCCTTTGCTGTTCCAGCTTATTCACTGGTTTACCAACAACAGGAAATACGAGAGTCCTGAAACGATGGCGCTGCTCAATGCATTATTGGTACGTTTGCACTCAGTACTCTCCTTATTGAAAATGTATTGTAGTTTTTCCTTGTCCTCTATCAGTGAACCGTCTTAAAATATGTTAACCAGCGATATTTGAGCAATCTGCGTCATTGTATTGCAGGATGGAGTGATTCACCCGACCGACACGGCTTTGCGTGACTTTAGTGCCCTGTGTGTGAGAGAATTCTTGAAATGGTCAATAAAACAAACATCAGAAAAGGTATGGTATTCTATTTTACCCTGCTGTGCTCTTCTCTATTCTACTTTGCTGTGCTCTTCTCTACTCTACTCTGCTGTGCTCTGCTGCGTCTTCTGTGCTCTTCTCTTCTCTTCTCTTCTCTTCTCTTCTCTTCTCTTCTCTTCTCTTCTCTGCTCTTATCTAGTCTGCTGTTCTGTTGTCTACGATAGTCTACGCTACGCTGCCCTTTTGTATAAGCTCTATTCATTACAAAACCTTTGCTACTTGCAGCAACTTGCCAAAAGCCCGATAAATATTAAATCGTTGCTGAAGAGACTTTATAGCTTGGCACTACATCCAAGTGCATCGAAGAGACTTGGGGCAGCCCTGGCGTTTAACAACATATATACAGTGTTCAGGTAAAGAAAGATATCTCGAGTTTTTAACTTCTTTTTCGGTCATCAGTTTGATAGGCTAGTTGTACTAGTGTTGTTGTACTGTTAATTAAAGGCATATTTTGTAGAAACGAGTTAAAATCAGCAACACAGTTCAATCGAGTATGTCTGTTTTTCGTATAATGAAATTTTTCTTGCGAAAAAAGTATTGGTGGCTGGAGTATTAAACGTTGAGAAGAAAGCGTTACCATCGCTTTGTGTTTTAAAGGCAACGCCAGTCTTTGAAAAGATTGAAGTAACCGGAATCGTATTTTAACGCACAGATTCCATTCAGTGCATTTCTAACATATTTAAGCATTCCCAGAATTTCGTTACCAACGAAATCATCAAATCATCACACCGTCGTAGCATTAGTATTTAGTTTTATCAAGGGTTTCTGAAACTGAATCTTTTTTTCTGTCAAAATACCGTATATTCTCACTCTACTGCAAGGAGTTTTTTTGCTTTTCTCCATTGCTTTTGTTAAACTTTTAACGAATACATTCTTTCAGGGAGGAATCTACCCTTGTTGATGTTTTTGTGCTTGAAATCCTGGTGACGTACATTGAGAGTTTGGCCCTGGCTCATCTCGATGACCAAGGGTTAGGTTGGTGTTGCAAGCTTATTAATACTTTATATACGAAGTTAAATGATGCTTTACTTGGAAATCTCAACAATAATTTATGTGGCAAGCTACATGGTACTTTATATGGAAAACCCTACGGTCCTTCATATGGCAAGCTCGGTGATACAAGCCAAAATGATACAACGCAACAACCCAAATACTACTAGGCTTAACAGACGTCTCAACGGTTAGAGACATAGTCTGCCTCAAACTTTGAGAACCGGAAACGTTGAAACATTTAAAAATAAGACTAGAACGCTACTATTTTCGAAGGCCGAGGTTGGGGAAATGATGGGATTTTTATCTTTTTACTGGGGAATTTCGCTGAATGAGGGCGCCTTTGTGTGTGCATGTGTGTGTGTATCTACGTCAGCGGGAGTAGGATGGTAGTTTTTGGTTGGATAAGAGGGAAGGGGAGATTGGATCAGGTTCTTATTTTTTACGTTTCCTTTATCTGTTGTAATGTCTTTAACATTTTATATATTTCATTAGGGTGGAGCAATAAGAAGCCGTTATTATTATATTTTTATTATTATATTGTTATTGTTATTATTATTATTATGTTTCTTAACTTTTAGGTCAGCAACAAGAAAGTTTAAAACTTGTTTTCTAGCGAAAGTTCTGAAGAAAGTTGTTCGAGGTTTCTGTCAAAAGAAATGCACCATTCATTTCTGATCTCAATTTAGTCTTGGTGCTTCGCTAGATTTACTGCATCTTTACTGCTTTGCAAGCTTTCTGAAATGGACAGCACGATTTCAACAGGTACCCAGGAGCGGTGTATTCAGACTATCGGCCATTTGGAGAGGATTATAAAAGAGAGAGCTGATAAACTCAACAAGGACAAGAAAGACCGAAGGGTTCCAAGGTATGAGCCGAAGAGTGCCCCACTGAACGGAAAATGACACGATCTAGACTACTTCACACTCTCAATCTGTTGCGTTTCTTCCCTGTTTCATAAGCTATCATGTTGGGATAAAATGTTTAATTGGGATTTGTTAAGTATTTGTATCTTGGAATAGAGTTAGCATTCGCTGAAAG
The DNA here is from genome assembly GCA_025403605.1 of Parazoanthus darwini. Classification (NCBI taxonomy): domain Eukaryota; kingdom Metazoa; phylum Cnidaria; class Anthozoa; order Zoantharia; family Parazoanthidae; genus Parazoanthus; species Parazoanthus darwini. The sequence continues at coordinate 13,907 of JAOBYF010247765.1, read as the reverse complement.
TGATAAAAGCAAGAATATGTAAAAGGAAGTTATAGAAATGGCAACAGATATGCAAAAATCAAAATTTATTCTATTAGCGCTAACTGAATTTAATTTGATGAATTGTAATAATAATGATAATAATAATACTAATAATAACAATAATAGTAATAACAGTAACAATAATCAATCCTTCCTTTGCCCATACCATTCTACGTTTTAACTCTCATCCACTTCCTCAGACTGTTTTGCTGTGTAGAAAGATCTAGTTGTTTTTAAAAGTTGTTTTATTGTTTACTCAAAAATGTACTTACAACTAAGTTTGACGAATCTGTGCCGTCCTACAATTTTTCCCAAGTCTGGCCTTGTCGAGAATTTTTTGCTGGTTCAGTTGTCAAGTTGCACTGCGTGTCTTATAAGAATCTCAAGTTTGTTAACCGTAGTCCACCACCCCAGTCTTTTGCTCTATGTGTTCCGTGCTGAACACCGTTTTGCCAGTGAGAATCTAAAGTTTGACAAACTGTAACCTCGTTCGCCAATGGCTCCCTTCGCTTTATCCTCGAGTTCTGTCGTGTTTTCTGTTAAAAATCGTTTTGTAAAAATCTCAAGTTTGATGAGTCGAATCTGCTTCCAACTTTGGCATAAAAAGAATCGCTTGACCCGACTGGGATCCTTTTCCGTGAGTTACCCAAGACCTACTTATTTCCGTTAAACGCTTGCTTAATTGTTTGCACACTTTTTGACGTGACATTATTCCATCACCTTCCGTTGCCGTAGTAGTGTATTACTGGAGGGGCAACTCTTCCGATGCAGAAATTACTTGCTTTGACGTTTTTTCCAGGGGATTTAGCAAAGACACAAGCATTACCCTGAGTTATCTAATACCGTGGCTCGTGAAGCATTGTGGAAAACCCCAAACTGAATGCCGTCACCAGTGTATGAGGCTTGTCTGTGTGTTTGCACCACTTGTTCCAGGTAAACCGGGGGTGACTTGTTGTATACTCCTGCAAATTTTGTTACTAAATATTTCCAATCTGTTACTAAGAACTGAATGAGATAATACACTAGTGAGGTATGTTATATTGTTCGAAAGCAAATTATGCTAAATGTAGTTCGAAAGTTGCGAACATCATAATTTTAAAAATCTGATAAGAAGTTTTACGAAAAGCGTTGAATCGTTATTATCGTTGAGAAAACTGCTCAGTTCTACAAAACAGCTGCTTTTTGCTACTGTGAAGTCCGGATCGTGGGTCACGCAGCAAAACGGTGTAAATGTTTTAACATATTTGGCATTAGTTCAGAATATTTTAAACTAAAACACAGAATTTTAGATGATCTATCCGTTTTCATCAATTAAACAGGGATAAAATCTGCATCAGACTGGATGGGCAAGACTTACCAGGAACAACAAACATTCTTCGTTAAAAGGTAGGTCTCGGGTAGAAGATGGTCAGATAAGAGTAATTAACCATACAAAATGTCGGATTTTATAATACGCTAAACTTTCAGACAACCTATTTTGTCCTTTTAGTCAAGTTCTCTATAAACCAATCGAACTTTCATTATTGAACATAGGTTAACAAAGTATCTTTGAACTTTAGTGCGACACTCCCCAGGGATGAGAAACAAGACAAATTTTATCCAGTTCTTTCGTTCTTACACTGCAGTCATGAAGAACAGTCCAGTGGCGTTGTAATCACTATACTGCATGGACTAGAAACTAGAGAAAGTGACACATGAAATGAAAAAGAACACACCTTGTAATAACGATGTAATGCTTTACCAGTAAGGTCGGGAGTTAATTAAAAGTTGTAAGAAGATGTTTCCTAAAACAATAATGAAATATTGATTAGTTCAAGAGTTCTTAGGAAACATATTTTTTAGATATTCTCATATTTTATATCTTCTCCTGTTGGTTCTTTTGATTTACTACAGATTCGAAAGTGGAGGAGGAGGAAGAAATGGTATTCTAAACTACCCCAAACTCTCAAATATGGGAACTATATTCTCTTTAAAAGAGACAATCTTGTGGTTTGAGTTCCTGTTGGCAGCTTTGGATTGTTATACTTGGGTGTTTGGACAGCGGCTTCTCTCACCAAAACAGCTTTTTACAGGTACCACAGTCATCTGCATTTAGAGCAGTTTCTTGTTTACCTGATTTGAATTCCAAGTTGGAATAAGTCTTGAGTTTTTATATATAACACTTATTAACAAAATGAAAAATTGATATTACTCTTTTAACTGTCATATTAACTAAATGCCTGTAAAACTGGATGTAAATTAGAACGAAACTTACAAATTCATACCAATCCTTTTTTTAATTTCCACTACAAATAGCAAAACTCCCTTAGAAAAGGCTGATCTAGAAAATTTGAAGAAGCTTAAAACACACAAATTGATAGTAATAGGTAAAAAAAATATTATGTATTTTTATAATGTAAATATAGGAAAATGTTATATTGTGCTCTATTACAAATACTTTTAAAATATACAATATATTCTAAAAGAATAAAATCCATAAGGCTACTTTCTTAAATCTACAGTGCAGATTACCGAATGCTTCAACTGATGAATTAAAGTGTTTTTTCGATGTTTTAAAGGGTTGAAAAAAAGTTAATTTCGGTGATTTTAATTGGCTGCCGTATAGCCCACATTGCTAAAAATGTCCTGTCGCCTGGCATGATAACATGCGATTTTAACTATTATAACTACAGAAATAACTTTGATTTGTGTTGCTATTTGAACAGTGTCATCAGAAACCAAGCACAGAAGTAACCTGTTTGTGGGCCTCAAGTTCTTCTTGTCAGAGCTAGCAATGCATGGCATTGGAAGTGCTGCGGAATGTTTCAAAACAGGAAGCAAGATGCAAATCTTTTCACCAAAGGAAGTTGGAGACTACGACAGGTGCGTTTACTTACGCTTGAGTTGAGTTTTCTAGATCCTATAGTTTTGATGAGATCATTAATTACGTTTTTAGAGTCAACGAGAGAAGATGCAAAGACTGTTAACTTTTTACCGATCTAAAGTAAACTACTGTACCATACTAATGTTGGCGTTTTTACTTCAAATGTAGTACGTGTAGATTCTGTTTTCTTTTATTCCAAAATTACTTGTATTAAAAATCCGGTTGGCTGCCAGAGCTGTATTAATGTGCTGTTATAATATCTGGGTTTTTTTGCACTGTTTCATTCATACGGCAGTTTTACTCTTAACCTTAAAATGACTATCAATAGCATTGAACATTAAGTGAGTTTGTTTCGTTTTGTAGGATCAAGTGCACTCTTATTGTGCGGATACTAAACTTTGCCACAGTGATGCTACAAGCCAATGTGCAAGAGGCATTGGAGGTACATGAGCTGATAGTGCTATGAATCCACTCCGCAGTAGAATTATAATCTTGCCAGATATGACAGGCTCAAAAACTTTCGAAACATGAATGGGCCAGAATTCAGTCTGTAATGGCTGCGTGTTAATTAGGAAAGTAGACCTTTCACTTTGTTATGTTGCTTGTAGATTATTAACAGATTAACAACTTGAGCAAATCTTAACTTGGTATTTGGTAGAAATTAGCTGTGTGTGTTTGTTTGTTTTTTATATTATTCCTTGAGAATTATAAAAAGAGTAAGTTTAAACTTGGAATAAATGAATACAGTTATACTACTTAACTGAAGAGGAAATAACATGGGTGATTGTCAAATATGCACAGAATCTAACAAGCGTTACAAATTTATATGATCAGATCTGCTTATGAGAACACGGTGGAGAAATTTCATGAAAACAGTCAGTATATAACGGTTTTGCTGTGTCGAAAGTTCGTTGCGCTTGAAATTTTATTGAAGGGATCCTGTTGTAGACCTGTTGAGAGACTTCAAGAACAAATAAACAAAGTTGCAAACATAAAGATAGTACAGTTGATTTAGTTGGTCAGTTTTTCAGCACGAGCCTATGGTTCCAGTTAACTTAGGAGAATTTCAAAAAACTTTTTTCGTTTCGTTAGCTGACACTGATGTAATATTCCAGAGGTATTCTAAGCCTGAAGTATGGCCCCCTTACACACTATCTCTGAAAGAAAATACGTGCCTACAAGCTCAATAAAAATCGTGATTTAACGGCAACTGTGTAAGAGCAATCTTGCAGGAGCTCCAGATTTTTTTAAAGTGTTTGAGAATAGTTTTTTTTTGTCGAGGTTTTTTCTACTTTGGATGGGTTTCTTGGTAATGAAATAAGTTAACTAATTCATCAATTTTTCTCAACATATGGTAGGCTGGTTCCGAGGAGTTTTGGAATGAGAAGCTATTTGATCTGACTCTTAGCTGTATACTGGAACCAGGGCTGGTGGGGTTCAACATGGGAGATGTGGAGGTGATTGAAAATTTACCGAAACAGGTAAGATGTAAATTGTCTTTTTACTTTGTAAGAGAAGGAAATCATGGGCTTAGATAAAATATTGCAATAAGTTGAAAGTCTCCGAGCTTGTTCGTAAGACCTTTTGTTCACTAAGAAAAAAAAAGGTAATCCTCATTTTTAATTGTCACTCGCCTTAAGGTTTTCTCGCAAAGCGACTAGCAGGAGCAGATTTGGTTAACCATTCGATCTTGAGATGAGGGATGAATAACGATTTGCCAGTCGTTCATTTTGTGTGGTAGTTGTGTACAATCTATTTATTTTTTCCCTTTCTTTACTTTATAACTTTGTTTTTTTGCAAATTAAATTAAAATTATTTTTGTTTCTTAATATTGTTTCATATCCCGCACAAAATGGTATGATATTCGTTTACTTTTCTTCTCATTCTTGTACAGTTGATATTGAACTATCCATTTACATTTCCTTAACTAAAGTGATATGAGTTGTGATTTGTCATTCCTGTTTGATTAGACTGGAGAGCTTTGCAAGGTCTTGTCACAGCAACTACCACAAAAACAGCTTCAGTTGTTCAAGAACTGTTTGGAAAGGAAGATCGCATTTGGGAGGTAATTCTCGAAGAACAATGTATACGCTGAATATCACAAATGAGTTGATCGGAATAAATGCCCTGACTATCTTAAACTAACCTGTTTAAAAGGTTTCTGGCTAACATACCTGTATTGTTAAAAGAACAGGAAAACCGGCATTTTCCACAATAATATACAATTCGTTCGTCTGTTTTTGTGAGCGTATACTTAGTGTGACACACGTGTGATTGTGTGTGTGAATGTTTATTGACTTATCTAAATGACACTTCGGAGAAACTTACTCGAAATTATTGTAAAAATACCAGTTCAGTGACCACACTTAGTGGGTGTACGCTGTTTTATAATAACGTGGGTACTAACTGACGTGTTTTCAGGTATCTGATTTGTCTTACAGAAACCACAGTGCTGACTCAAGTAAGGTACTCTATATAAAGTCTTAGTGTGTATTATTTGTTTTCTTTGTTGCAGTCGGTGTAATCTCTTTGATTTGCTGCCATTGCCACTGTGTGGGGTAGGTGAGGCTGAATTGGATCATCTTCGGTTGATGCATTTGGTGAAAGGATTTCAGTTGCTTCATTCAGTCGGCCTTCTCCTCCCAGCTATCAGTGCTCGTGTAAGTATCTTAAATGAACCCAGATTTTAGTTCTACAGTTTATTTTTGATACGTGAGTTTTAACGAGTTCCTGGTGTACTCCTGGGATACCGTCGGTAATATTTTCTAAAAAGCTGCAAAATGTTCTTGTTGAAACTCTAGAGAAGTGTTTAATTGCCAATTCAATTTCAATTTTTGTTATTTTTGTCACTATATTTCCGTTTGTCATGGCCATATGAGTAGACACATTATATATACACGCTTTGTTGTCGGTAGCATTTAAATGTTGTAGGAAATTTAATCGGGAAACAAATGGTTCGGCACATTCCTAACGTTGTTCAGATTTTTTAATGCAATCAGTATAAATATATTGTGAAACATATATATTTTAGAGACACTATTCATGTGACATCACATAATTTTACCAATTAGAATATTCTACCAGGAGCTGAACACACTGTTTGTAAATATGTTGCTGTAATGATTTTTTATTTTCTGTATACTTTTGTACCGTAAGAACCAAGTATATGTACTCTTAGATATATGATAAAGGGTTATATATGCATGTGATTACCGCAAAGTATTGCTTTTTTTTTCAGATAGGAAATACGAGCTCACAACTGGCTTCTAAGCTACTTGAAGCTGTCTTCGAGGGCGTGAAACCTTCATCAAGCAACACAGCCAACCTTATCAAGCTGAGCCCAGCTTCACAGCAGCTTGCTACCAAGCTACTGGAGCTAGCATTCGCTATTGGAGTGCAGGTAATCCGATAATAATCATAATTTCTCGTACTGTTGAAAATAAAAATATTTTGTCACCACTTCTTACGTACACACGTTAACATACATATACTAACACAGACAATAAAATAAAAAAGGTCATTCAATGGCTGTTTCGTTTAGTGTGAAAGTTCTGTAATAAATGGTATGCTGACTGCGCTTAGTTCTAAACAGTGGCATGTTTCGAGAAATTTCTAGTTTATGGCAATCACGTACAGATCTGAAATCGCCAAGTTGTCCAATGTTTTCTTAAAGTATAGCCAGTGACAAATATCAATAGGCAGGACTTTTTTGAAAAAAAAAAAATGGTCATTCAAATGACTTGTTTTACTTTTGCCTTGATTTTTTGTTTCGTGCTTCAGCCCGACCTGTTGCTGGATTGTTTGATGGACAGAGGAGTAATGGCACTTAGCTCTGGTAAGTTCTTGTATGTTTGCAATTCGTGCTGTTTTGTAAAGTTACAGATTAGAGTAATAAAATTAAACGAGACCAGTACACTGACTAAATTACACGTTGTTTGTTTTTTTAAAATACTAATATAAATATAAAAGTATATATACAAGTTAAAATGGGTCATTCTATTCTAATGGATTTATTATCTAGTTTCTCTTGCGTTGTATTTTTTTTAAGATGTTCTTCAATGCTTTTAAGAAAGATTGTAAATTTGTTTCAGATATCAATAAGTTGTTTAGACCGTTCTAAAGTTTACTCCACTAGGTGAACGAGCGTTGCCCCGTCGCGGTTTTTAATCGTGGCATTTGAAGCTGTTATCTATTCCGGGTGACTCGTTCATGGGGTCTTTTTTGAAATTTTTAGCAAAGCTGTTTGGGAACTAAGTTGTTTACCGCTTGAAGGCAATCACAGCATCTCTTAGTTGCAACAACTGTTCGACCTGTAACCAGGACAACCGACGCAAGAGCGGAGTAACATGATCATACTTTCTGGAGCCTGTAGCGATCTTGCACGCGGAGTTCTGAACTTGTTGTAACTTCTTTATGTTAGTGGTTAAGGTGTTTGACCAAACAGATGAACAGTACAGTATCTTGCTAAAAATCTAGAGACGTAATGGTTAGCATGAGAGTGTCAAAGTTTTTTTTTTTTTGCACTCGTACTATCTGTGCTAGCTTAGACAGGCAAATGGAGGCTGGTTTTGAAATGTGGCTATCGTGTGTTAAATGAGAGTCTAGGATCAAGATTAATTCTCTGGCTGTAACTACTGGAACGACAGACAGTCTGCTCATTAAGTGAGGGGGGTAACCAGTAAGGTTTGGCCGCTGAGCACTTACAAACAGATATAGTGATATGAATATATCAGATATAGTGATATGAATATATAGCAGCTCCAATATGGCCTTGTAGCTTAGTTGGTAGAGCAACGGTGATCTGTTCCGAGGGTCGTGGGTTCGATTCCCGCCGGGGTCAGGGTTTTTTCTCTTTCTCCGTGTGGGCCCATTTCCTTTCTAGGGTATTCGCTCAGAAGGTACTACTTGGGGTATTTGTAGAGCACTTAATCTTATCATTTTCATATCACTATATCAGTCTGCTCATTAGTTGTCGTGCGATCATCAGCAAGAGTTTAGTTTTGTCCGGAGTGTCAAGACTAAGCAAAGAATGTATCCTTCACTTGTAGGTCCTGGAGGATTTGGTCTCATGTTCTACAGAACGTTCCAAAGCAGCATCAGTTTACATTTCATCAAGAATTCCTCATCAAATATACCTCAAGTTTTGTCAAAGGCTTCCGATCAACCTTGGCTAGTACGTTTTCCTTCATCCGAACGTGTTGAACTGGTGGTTTTGCTGTTTGATAACAATGAAATAATAGCTTTTTCATGCGATGTATCACGTATATGAAAGCACCTCCCTTTTGACAATAGAGCTCCTAATCGTTGTCGAATTGTTAAGTAAACCTTTAAAAACAGATCTTACAGACATATTTAATATCACGTACATGCTTTTTACGTTTAGTTCTTGTTCTACTTATGTAGTTTTTTTTCATTTTTTAATGATGTTATCAGTAGTTTCTTCTCGAATTACTTTTTTTTGTTTGTTAGTTGATCATACTTTAGCTAGATTTTTCCAAAAATTGTTCAGCCTTTGTTTAACTCTCTCCCTAAACAGACTGTGAAACGAATTGTACATCAAGTTAGTAAACGTGACTGAACAAAGTTATGATTCATAATATATATATAATATACTCCTCTGTCAGGTTTTAACATTTTTGCTTGTGATAGCTGAGCCGTCATCTCCTTTAAAGTACGCAAAACATAATCAATGTCTAATAAACAGATTTTTAAGAAATTAAGAAAAAGTTATATTTTAGTGTTGATTTAAAACTTCTGTGTTGCCGTGGAAACCGTCAAAATTTTCACGAAAGCCCAAAAATTCTAAACTTCAATAATATGGATTTTTCTTATGCCAAATTTTGGTTTTATAGCAGCTGCTACATGTCTGACATATTGTCATTGTCAACTAATGCTACACAGAAAGTGTCGAAAGTGTGTTCACTCACTTGAAGCTTTGTATTCTGGTTTTAATTTGAATCTAGGTCTCGGCCATTCTAAACGGAGTTCTGGACGAAGTAACTAGAGACAAGGAACTACGTACAAGGTAATAATGTACAACTGTTGACCAAAAGGTTTCTGTGTCTTAAGTTACGACTTTGATACGTTTTCTAATATTTTTCTAACGTTATCTTCAACTTGTAACCAATCTGAGTGCACATGATTCTCCATTACTCGAACCTTAAAAGGCAACGAAAAAAGTTCGAGTTGTCTCTGGTTCGATTTAAAGAGAATCTGCATCTTATTAATTACTTTGTTTCACTTTAGGAATGGAACCGCTGTCGTTGTTGCCATCCTCAGCTCGTGGCGGCACCTGGAGGGATGGTGTGCCCCGGAAGCTAGTATGGACCTAAAACAACTTTTACTGTTGATACTGAGGAAAATTCTGAAGGCGAACTCTAAGGTAAAATTGTTGTCTGTTATTTTAGCCAGGTTTCCACAATTACAGTTCAAATTGAAATTGTTACCTGGAAGAGAAAACAAGAACTGGCGACCAAACTAGATGTATGCTTCGTTGTGTTCAGTTGTATTCATTTGGAAATTATTAATATCCTTCCTTAAGTAATGTTCAGATGTCTATTTGAAAGAAAGTGGCCTGAATATTGTGGGAAAAGCCGGTACTTACTGTTTTTTGTTTTGATTCAATGCTCTCAGGTAGTTGTCGATCCTAAAAAACCTTCATTTGCGGGTGTTTTTCACGCGTTTCTCACACTTTTGGGCGATAAAAGTTCGAGCCTTCAATTCAAGGTATGTTATATGTTCAAACCAACTCTTATGTCGATATGTAATTTTGATTTGGTTGTTGTGCTCTTTGTAGAATTAAAAATGTTGTGGTTGTAACCAGGCATGTTTAAAATTATTGTAAACTTGATAAAAGAGTTGGCTCTGGTTAAAATTGGTTTAAAAGGTAAAACGTCTCGATCAGAACTCAGTGACCTTCCTCAGTTGAACTGAATTAAAGTGAGTTTGCAAGCTTAAAAACAATTGAAAAGTGGTTATTAAAATTCAAAAAGTGCTATTAAAATTTAAAAAAGTGCCAGTTAAAAATTCTTTAAACTGTGGTAAACGCGAGAAAAGTCGATATGTTCATTGACTGAGTTCTTGTCCTTTGCCGAATGCCACGCTTCTAATAACAGTCTCTTGTTGCACTGGGAGCACTTGTCTAAAGTTGTGACATTGTCAAGGTCGAAGTCATGTCCTGTTTGTTAAGGTAAGGTAGCACGAACTTACAACAAAGGCCTGTCTGAGAAGGTAATATTACTATTGGGCAAACACAACATCAAGGTAACACACACTGCAAGCCCGTACGCACCGTCGGCTGTTTTTTTAAGAAACCGAAAGACCCACAAAGTAAAGCACGATAGGAGTTGTTTACAAAATCGAATGCAACGACTGCAGTTCGGTCTACATCGGGCAGACATCTAGCGCCTTACAAACGAGAACCCGAGAACATTCTGGGGCAATCGCCACCCTTGACCGAAACTCCCTGCCTGCGAATTATCGTTCCAGTAACTTCTCAGCAGGAAAGCAGTGTTATTAGTAAACCGATCACAGCCAGCGTAGCTTTGGCGTTCTGGTTGGCGGGGAAGAGTGAAAAAGCAAAGCGCCGAAGAAATGGCTACAAGGGGAATGGGGAGAGTGTTTTTTCCTCTCTGTTGTTTGTGTTTCGCCAAAAGAGAGTTTCGATCAAGGGTGGCGATTGCCCTAGAATGTTCTCGGGTATCTCAGGTAGATATCACCATTGTGTTTTGTCAGGTAGATCTCTGTTGTAGTTGTTCCATTATCACAGTGTTCTAGATATGCATAAATGCCCATCCATGTGTGTGTGCACTATCTATGGTAATGCTTGGCACATTTGGCTATTTAATTTGGCTGTCTGTCTTTTCTCCAGAGTAATTGGTACACTCTTTGTTTTACAAACGTTTACAAACACCGTGTAAGAGTTGTTACATAAGACACCCACCACTATCAGCCAATAACAAACTTAGATTCATGACAAGGTTCTGGTTTCAATTTTTAGAGCCAGTTGTTCGAGCTTCTCCCGCATTTTACCAAACTTCCGAGTGAGATGACGTCCAAACTTAGGTATGCACAAATTTGTGTTCGTTTAAGACAAATTTTGATTTGACGCGCAACCGCAGCAGTACCCGCAAAAGGATGTCGCAGTTTTTCGGCAAACCTTTGCTGTACGTCTATAACTTTACTAACAAGTTAATCGTGTTTGAAAGCGATTGGAGTGACAAACAAAGATTTTTAATTAAATCTTAAATGTACTAGTTCTACAAACTTAACAAACGTAAGGATGCTATTATGAAAATATTCTGTACGATAACTTATGTATTCTTTATATCCGACCGTTGCCCTACCCGATATGGCTAAAAAAATTTAAAATGCGATTTTTCTGTTTAACATTATGTAAAGTATATAGGAATGCAAACTGCAATTATTTCATTTCTGGTTTAGTTAAACCACAGGTAGCCCACGCTTTGGATGCGAATAAAGTACAAATAGTTTCTGCTTTTATATCGTTTGAGTGTTAAGTTTGCAAAGGTAACTAACCAATTTTATTATTTTCCGGAACAACGCTCGGCATAATTCATATTTCCCATACATTTGCTTAAATTGGTGATCATGCACTAACATATTGGCTGAAATATTGTCCTGTTTGTAACCTAATACCCAAGCGGCGCGAAGCAGAAATTTTTCATACTTATTTCGCAAAAAAACGTGGGCTACCTGCAGTAAAACTCGAACCTCAGATAAACGATGCCTTGCAGGATGATCTTGAAACTCTGCTTACCTGCCTACGAACCATGAACAGACTTTTTCCGAATCCTTTTTAAAGGAACAGTTGTTTAAATACGTTTACCATTCTCCACATGCTGCGTTTTGAATCCCCAAATGGCTGTGTAAAACGTTCCGGAATTTGAAAACTGTAAACTAGTCTTCAAAAAAATTTACATATTAAGTTAAAGAGAGTTAAAACGTTTCAGAAACAGTATTGTAGTTTTCTTAAACTGACACAGTTTTAGAGTGGAAATGATCATATTTGTCTTTCTAACAGGACTCAACTGGACAACGTAGTCGCAGACCACTTCCCACTGAGCTCAACGGAGTTTACGAAAGGAAGCCCAAAGTACAACGAGTACATTAGTGCTCTGGACAAGGTACCACTGCCACCGTGAGACGATAATATCGAGAATCATCCGGGGGGCTTTAGCTCAGTCAATATTAGTTTTACCCCGATTTAGCGAACAGTGGCAAAAGGACTAAACTGTTTAATATTTTTATTGAAATGTTGGAAAGGAAGGTTTCACTTTAAATACTTAACTTTCTTGAGTTACGAAAGACTTGCATTGGTGTACCTCAGAAATGTGTGTGGTATTACATTCTTCACATGCTCCTTTCAGATTCTGTGAAGACCGATTACTATGTGCCAGTACCAAAAAGTTTAACATAATCATGTTTAGTGTTTAGTATGAACGCGGTATTATTCTTTCAGCCGCACATTGCAGCAGAACTGCACTTTTAAGGCTGAAGAACGCTAATTATTTGATCCGCTATGTTCAAATTTAACTGTTTTACCGTTTTGAATCCCTTTGTCAACGTTTGCAATCGGTGTTCGTTCGTTAAATCTTTAGTTGCCTAACGAAAACATGCAGCTGTTTGTAAACTTAGTAAAACTGAGAGGTTAGTATGTGGTCTTCGTTCAAGAAAAAATTGCTCTGGTGAATACCACAATTAACTGGTCTATGCCCTCAGATTTGTCCAGTCAAACATTGTATTTCTACTGTTTTATCTCCAGGTTTGACATCATAAACGTTTATCATGTTAAAGCTGTCTTTTGCGATGATGAATGTTATGGGAAAACTGTTAACTAGGATAGGCATCTCAGAATGCTTTTTCCTTCCCTTTCTCTAAACATACCCTGTCAAAAGCATTGGTAACGATCTTGTAACGGGTTTTCTGCTTGTCTCAGAGTTTATGTTTTCAGCACTGATTGTTAATTTCATTGCTTCATACTTTAGAGGAAACGATATTGAGCATGGAAGTCAATATGTAAAACATGAATTCAAATCGATACTGTACGCAATCATATACTTTCTTTTTAGATGCTGGTTGCGTTTGTCTCATCTGGAAGTATTGATCTTCTCAAGCTGTTAATCAGCATAGTGTGCCGTGAAGCTGTGCATACTCACGATGAAGTGATAGAAAAGTCACTCACCGCTTTTATTATAAGGTTAGTACAACTTCAAATGTAGTTAGTCATACTCCCAATGTGGAGAGAGACTTCCGTTTTAGGTGTAGGAATAGTAAATGGTTTGTTAGAAGTTTGTAAGTACGACATTCTGTGTATTTCTTTATTTAAAAGAACCCACACACTTATTGAAAAGAGTAGGGTAATCCCCGTGTTGTGGTGAGATCCAAATTGGATAGCGTGTCATATGAATGAAGTAGGTTCCTCCCCATAAAGAAAGTATCTTTGCTTTACTTAACGATATTTCGCTGTTTTTCTAAATTATAGTGATTAAGTTAGCACCAGTCTAAGATTGAAAGTGGTGACACCTTTTCGTGAAGTATGTTTTTTGGTTGTTTGTAGTAATGCAGCTGAAGAGCAGCAGCCGGAGCAAAAAATATTGTGAAAATGGAACCATTTGATGGTTATGCCAGGGAACAAACTATCGAGTCCTTTGTTTTAAGTTCGAGCATTGCATTTGTAACTTACAACATGCCTGTGATTTGTTAGGCTCAATTCGACACCAGATAAAGCGAGAAAGGCCTTGGACTTGTGTTTTGATGTTTTCCTGAGCGAGAGGGATCACAAGAATGAAACTCGAAAAGCTGTGGTTGAAAAAATGATTCTCCTTTTCTTGTCGAACACCACCACGTACACTCTCAAACAGTTCTTCTGTGATCACATTAAGAAAATTATGGAAATTCTTGAAGCCAAGCAGTCCAAGGTAAGCAGCTTAGGGTAGCACTTTTGGATGTCCAACGTTTCGGACATAGGCACCCCAAGCACTACTGAACTTTAATGTGTTGT
>JAOBYF010246654.1:0-17581 GCA_025403605.1 Parazoanthus darwini | reverse complement strand
GGGATTTGACCTTGGAAACTTTACAATATCAGTTTTGCAGAAGCCACTCTCTGTTTCTTTTTGTCCTGCGGGCAAGTCCAAGTTGTTCTTGGAACATTGAAAATGATCTTCGCTTTTCCGTTTGAGGCTCTTGAACTATCATTTTATGATGAAGTTGTAAATCTTGCTTGGCCAGCTCTAGAATGTTACGGTTTCATAACACTTACTTTGATTGCAGTCTTTCCCAGCCCATCCCTTGCAGCATCTCTTTACAAGACGGAAATGTAATGTCCTCTCTCGTCTCTTGTTGGAACTTAATATTTTTCTGAAATTCAATTTCAACACAGTTTTAACTGTAGTAGAATCCATCTCCTGCTCAAAGGTTAACTAGGTGAACGCTGACCATAAGATTAGTTGAGTGCCGTTAAGTCGATTTCGAAGCTGTTACTTAATCGTAAGCTTTCGATAATTAAATTAGTATCAATTGGCACAATTTGGTAGTGTGAGGTACCGGTAATAGCTTGAGGCTGATGACTTACACACAGATATATGTAGAAAACTGTACATTGTGTCACCTTGAAGAAAGATTTTTTTGAACTTCTGGCGTTCCACATGTTTCCGTTCCGGGTATTTCGGCATGATTGCAAAAAGGTATATAAGTTATAAAAGTAAACAGATTACAAAATGACAAGTACCAGTGTGAATGCAATATTATTTTGACTGTAAGTAGGACAATTACTTTTATTTTCCCAGAGAGTGAACTTAACAGTAACAATCTATTGGCGGGCACTTCGGTAAAAGCTGTTAAGCGCTGTTTAAAACATATCTTGGAAACGGTTCAGGAATTCTGTCGATTGTCTCCGACTAAGCTCCACATGTTTAAGGCCCGGGTTAAACGTCGATCTTAGCATGCGTAAAACTAAACTATAAATCTGCGAGCTGATGAAAAATACGCTGTTTTCTTTTTGATACATAAGATTCAGAAGTTCGCTCAATGCGAACACAAATAATAATAGCTGTCGTCGTTTCACTTCGACAGCAAAAACATTTTAATTCTAGAACAAAAAATACTATTTTTCATCGTTTAGTATTTTGCGAACAGAAAACTTTTGGTGTGCATGGGATATTTTATGAAGCATATGGATTTTATTAAGATTGTCATAGTTTAGGGTTCTGTTTTTGTAAGACTTCCTGATTTTTTTAAGAAGATAAGGTACTGTAGCTCAAAGTAATCAGTGACTTTTTAAACATTTCATCGCTGTAAACCTTTCGGAATAGCGTAGGTAGTTCGTCGGATGCAGATGATTAGAAAAGTCGAAAAACTTGTATTAATTGAAATATTTCGGCGAGATTATTAAAAATTAAGAATTAACAACGTGGTTATGCAAGTGCTGCCGCGTCTTTGTTTTTAATAGGATCGATGTATACGTTTTTCATTTGCGAATTCCACATGGTCACAGGCATTTAGTACTGCGTGATCGAAAAACAAACTTGCGAAGCTCATAAACATTCGTTGTCGACCTCGAGTACTAAAGCGATCAACTCCCTGATGAACACTTCCGCAAGCAAATGCTTGGCTACTTGCCATGAGTTTTACGTTTTTCCTTCAACTGTGATGTGAGCTTGACTCCTGCAGGGTCGATCGAAGACGTGCAGAGAAAAGGAAGCCGTCCAACAAGCCCACAAACCCTTGCGCAGGTGACATCAAATATTCTCATAAACCCTTTCGGGTGAGTGAATCCGGACAAAGGTCAACATACATAGAAAGAGAAAACCCTCAATGATGACAGGAATATGCTTTGCTGGCTCGCTCCGTTCGGCAGCAACAACTAAAACGAGTTTTAAAATTTATGAGCTTAATGTATCAATAGTAAAAACAAATAGATTGCATTGAAGTTTGGTTTTGCCAGCACCCTTCCAGTTTTGGTAATCTTGTTGGTGTACCAGTAAATGACATACGCTCGCATGGCTTCATACCATGAAATGAGAATTGCTGTGCCATAAGTCTTTCAAAAAATCAAATCTTAATTAAGAAGTTGTGTATATTTTAGCCTCTCTACACTATATCTCCATTACTTTCAACCTCTGTATTCATGTGACATCAATGTAGAACAAAAGAACTAAAAATTAAATTCTCATTTACCACTCCTGGAATATATAACGAATTGCAGAATATGGTTTGCTGTCAGTTTTAAAAGTGTTTAGACCAAGATTGAGATGATGACCGGAAACCCTTGACAGTCGTATGATTATCAAACAAAGTAATAATAACTGCTGTTTGTTTCACGTTGCTGCAGTATAAAAACGGAGCTATCAAGTGTTACGCAAATCTTAAGAAGGAAATAATGAAGTATTTAGCTTGACTTAACAACTCACTACCAAGGTGCAATTATGTTAAACACGTTTCCTAAAAAATGTCAAAATTGCTAGATAACCGAATTTTTCGAGTGTTTGAGAGAAAACTGACAAGGCCAAACGGTCGGAAGTATAAACTGTCCGTTAACGGGATGCTCCATTAATTCGCTTATCTTAGCCTCTTCCCCCCAAAATAGAGTAGGTAAAAGAAGGCGTCCACATTCTTATGTCTTTCTCTGTCATTCCTCCCCTCTCCCCTTCCTCTGTTATTCTCTCCCCTCTCTCCTTCTCTCTGTCATTCTTCCCCTTGTCTTCCCTCCCTCTCATTCTTGTCAAACCTTACTCTGCCATCACCAATTCTTCTCTCTCGGTTAAATTCTGGGGATGGCAGGTCTCACGCTAAGATACACTCCGTAGTTTCGTGCCTAAGTTCAGCTGCGGATTTCCGTTTATAGCAAACCTATAATGTTCTCTTTCTTCTTTCGACACCTGTGTCAACGTATAAAGTGATTGATATGATAGGGAGTAAAATTCCTGAGCCACTTCAGGACTTTTCTCAGTTAATAAATGCATTTCAACGTTAGTTCATTAACTGGAAGTCGTTTGTCTTTGTCATAAAGCCATCGAGGTTCTGCTGAAAACAAGATGGTATTTAAAGACATCATGAAAAATATTAAACAGGGCTTTATCAATAAACGCATTCCATGCAGACCATTAAGTATCCTCGGGTTAAATATGGGTTA
The DNA here is from genome assembly GCA_025403605.1 of Parazoanthus darwini. NCBI lineage: Eukaryota > Metazoa > Cnidaria > Anthozoa > Zoantharia > Parazoanthidae > Parazoanthus > Parazoanthus darwini. The sequence continues at coordinate 14,504 of JAOBYF010246654.1, read as the reverse complement.
AACATGGGCTTCTGGCCGAGTTTTTTGCTCATTTTTTCAGGGATTTATTTTCTTTAAATTTTTGCGATGTGCCACCTAGCCTAATTCGTTGTTTGACTAATACTTTGAAAGCGTAAGATGCCTGAAACAAATGAAGCGTTGATGTTGACGCTAATTTTTCAAGCTAAGTATTAACCTTGCTGAAAATAAAGCAAAGAAGTAGTTGTGGTCCACATGTTGCTCGTAGTCGTTGCACCAGAATGCAAGGGAACGCAATCCAACCAATGGGAATTCCAAATATTGTAACATTTTAGTTTTTGTTTGAAAAGCAACAAAGTGATCTTCACCGGAAAAGATTGCTATCAGAACACCCTCGACCACCTGCTTAGGAAGGTTAGGGGTAGCGATCATGTGTTCGAGTTCAAGCTCATTGCACGCTCGTTTAAGTGGCTTGAGATTCGTGTCAGATATTCTATTGCACAGTAGGGAAGTTTCTTAATTTCAAACTGTAACCTTTGACAAATTTAGGTTGTTTTTCTCCTAGTTCATAAATGCGGATGGTTTGAGTTTGTGTTGGCAACGGACTAAATCTAATTATTTTAGTTGGCACGATGAGGTATTTTTATTGACGAAATATAAGGTATATTGTTGCAATGTACCACAATTAGTAAATTGGTTCGTTTTCTTATCTAACATATCGCCTTAGGAAATATTTCAACGCCTTTTTAAGATAGAGTAAGCTTTTCTTGCATGACTGATAAGGCAAATATCTGTTAGCGTACTGTATTTTCAGTTCGCTAGTGAACTATAAGATAGCTCCCCATTCTGGCTTCTATTCGTACTCGGAAAGGCAAACATTTTACCTCTTGTTTCGCTCTAATTTTTCTGTCAAAATAAAAAAAAAAGAAAACCCTTCCCTGAACAGTAATATATTATCTTAAATAAATGAAATACACTCTTGTAGCTTGTCTTCGGCTTTTCTACTCATTTTCGAAAGTCAACCACGAGTAGGTAAAAACAATAGTAAAATTTTGGAGGCTGCATTGCTTAAGTTCTAATAATAACTGATACTATAAAAGCAAAACAAAAGAGAAAACTAAACTTAATGATAATAAAAACGCAGTCAAGCTCGTTCATGCCACAAGTGTGTAAAAACACTCCTTTAATTACTCATGACTATTTTCAGCACATGGTAATCCCGATTATCGCTATCACACAGACATGATTAGATTTTAAACCTGTAGGACCTATGAACCTCCTGCGAACCCAAAAGCTGCACGCACTGCATTCTTTTCCAAATTAACCTGATTCAAAAAACTTTACACTCTGAAACGTTCTACAAACGGACTGTCGCACGTTTATTCAGTTTTTCTTAAATTCCAAGTTGTCAGCGACGTTAAGAACACACATCCGGATGTGTACATACCTATTGGCACCCCTTGCTCTCCCAACATTGACGTACGGTTCTCTATATTCACAGAGGTGGTTTTCCGTTGTTTTTACCCCGTTCGCTGCTTGCTCAGCTATCTGTATCTCGGTTAGTCTGTCCAGCTCGTCCAACCTGTCGGACAGCGTGGCACATCAAAAACGGATAAGATACACTTGGTTTTATTAAACATTTTAGCTTGAATGCTTATGCATTTTGCAAAGCTATCAAAGAGGTCTTCCACAGCAGATTTTCAAAAAGGAAAAACGATTCTTAAAGTCCATTTGCTGACCTCTTAATTATTCGAAATAGTGTTTGGAGAAACCATTTATGAATACAAATTAATTTTACTGTTCTACTCTACTGTAGAAACTGAGGCGAGAAAGCAAAAAGAAGCCATTATCCGTTGTGTCACTGCACGTGGAGTTTCAACAGATTTGGTACAAATTTTAGACCTGCAATAAATAAGACTTTGACGTAAAACAGTAATTTTTTTCTTTCTTAAGATAACTGAAACACCAGATTCGAAAAGGAAATGCAGGTGAGCCTGGCCAAACTTAATGAAAATAAATGTCTGGGTTTTGTCTACTTAACAATTCTGGGCAAAGATAAAGAGGTGCAAATCCTAACAAACAAAGATAAGCGGTTAAGCACAGAAAATGTTCAAGAGTAAAGCCCAACCTAATAACTTAATGGCGGACCTCTTCACTTGATGTCGAAACTGTGATACCTTTCATTTAGAGTCGAAATCTTTAGAATGTGGCTTGCCGCAAACAAAACGCCTCTTTAGACACGACTCTGTTTACTTCTTATGAGTCATGTCAATGACTGGTGGTTAGGTAGCGTGCTCATTCCTTGATGGGCTGCTTGTCATTTATTTCTTTTATTGTGCTAAGATCTGTTTTTAAGAAACTATGAATTTTCGGTTGAAACTTTATCGCTAATGAAGTAATTTGTTCCACATTGTTTTTTCCTTGTTTTGCTGGCCGTTGTGTAAATAGACGTGCACATACATCCCACGACTTCTTGTAAATGTATACATAGGCTCCGGCCTGATAATTAGTCGCTCAGTTTGCCGGAAATGACATAAGAATTTTGTTGTGTCTTTTTATGAATGAAGATATGGCTAAAAGTTTCATAAATTGACGAATGCCAACATTATTTTCAAATGTTTCATTTCTTTTTGTTATACTGAAGTGTTCTTAAAAGCATCTCAACGTTATTTTACAATCTTACGCTCCACGCAAACAAAACCCCCTTGCCTCTGGGAATCTGGCAGATCTGGACTCTACAAATGTTAACAGAACAACGCAAAACATGCAGAAATACAGAAAGCACAAAAATTGAAGTTCAAAACGATTTACCGCTATACAACCTTCACCAGTTGAAATTACAACTTTAAGTCCCACGAATAGCCAGATGTATTTTCGTGTGTGATCAGCTGGTCAAAATATCTGTTGAGCTAAGTTATGTACTTACAAGTCCAATCTGTCTTTGTTGTGACAGCATACGTTGCCAAGAACAAAAAATACAAGAACCAGCTCAGTCACAACTCTCATGAAATGTTCTAAAGCCATTTGCTGGCTAACAGAAAGACAACAAGACTCAAATATTTTGCTTTCGCTGTCGCTGAAGTTGGAAAAGTAATTCCACCTCACGTAGACCACAACATACAGCTTAGTAGATATTGCCGATAAATGGCAAGCGGTTTATAATGATCCAGGGGAGTATGAAGTGTAATTTAATATCCATGACCTCACCAGAAGTTCCTTGTTGTATGGGAGCTGTACTCATAACCGCCTATGATTGATTCACCTTTGCAAATTGTTTTCAGCAGTTTTCAAGTCAAAATTAAAAACTGATTGACCGTATTCCGGAAGCCGGGAAAATGTGGGCTAAAAACTTTGATCCTACTTCAATTGATCAGCGTGCGTCTTTTAAGATGTACAAAACAAGCTGAATATTTTAAGCTTATCCTAAATTTTGGATGAATTGTTTAATTGTCTACAGCTTTAAGAGAGTATTTCGAAATTTTCAGTGTTTGTCGGAATATGGTCAATGGGACCACTTGGCACCCCATACCACAAATGGAGTCGAGATTTTTCTAAATTCCGATACTTATATGCAATCGAAAAAAGCTATAAAAACTAGCAAAAGTACCATTTTAAGCTTTTTATTCTGTACAGAAGTGAAGTTATTGCAAGAGTAAAAACTAAACTTTGTGTAGACAATTCTACAGTGTTGCGAATTATTGCACCATTCTTGCACTCTTACTTATTTCTGCGGCCACACCGAAATAAATTCCAAACTCCAAAGTATGTGATTTGCATTGAATAAACTTAACTTCCGGGCTAAACATGAAAGCAGACTTAAATTTATTCCTTGGTTGATTTTACACGCTTTTTCAAGCACGATTAACACACTTAAGTAATCGGAATTTTAAAGAACTCGACATCGTCTGTTGTATGGGATCAGCGGTCCCTCCTAATAAATTCGTTAAAGCATAGCTAAAGTAACTCGGGCAGTCTTTTCCAACCCCGTTCCCACAGGAACCCGGAAAAGGAAAAGATCCTGGAAACGAGGTTGAGTCTTTTCGAGGAAAATAAGTGAAAGAAAAGTGAATGCTCCGAGCGACCGAACAAGTGACAGCGAACCGCGAGGATCGCGGGCGCAAGGAAATGAGTTTTTTTTAACCGTTTAGGACCATTTCTTTTGTCTCTTACGGTTAAAACAGCAATAAAGGGTTTGTTTTGTTCTAGGATGTATTTATGCAAAGGTCCGTGTTAAATTAAACTTTTTAAAAATATATTTTTTGCAACTGTCATCTAAATTGTTACGTTAGTTTAATCCATACAGATTTGTTTTAATACAATGATTTCTACTAAGTTTTTTCATGGCTTCTCCACTAAGTTTTACACACAAATAACTCAGTTGCATTTGCATTCTCATGGCACTAAAAATCTATCGCCTCAGTATATCATTGAAAAACTTCTACAAATTTCCGTATTTTAAACCGTAATCTCAGTAAAACTCAATTTCATTCTTACCAAAAGCAAAAGTTGCTTTTACATATAATAATATTTGGGATCTAAAATTTTAAACAGACTTATTTATATAATAATAAAATGTAAGTCTTATTCTAACTTTTCTAAACCTAGGTTAACTAAAACAACCCTATGAACGCTTGACGTTAACAAGATACCAAATTAGTAGCCCTCATTCCACGAAAGACATCTCCAAACTACAAGTGTCAAACCAATATTTCGGTAGAATTCATGTTTATCTTTACAAGAGCACCCCAGGTTTAGTAAATGTCACTCCAGGCTCTATAATGGGTTTACTACAGTAGTTTTGAAAGCGTTGTCATTTAATGCTGGCAGTATGTGAAAAGGTAGCCAGGTGGCACTTTAGAATATGAAAGGGTAGCAAATCTAAAGGTTCAACAATTTTTTTTATTAGACTCAGATTTTTTGGTCCTTGACTAATTAACAACGAATTATTCCTAAATTGTTCGTATTTGTTTAATTAACCTTAGAAGGGTGCAGCTACATTTCCCATCTCAATTGTTTAAGGGAGGGATCGCCCCCCCCCCCCCCCCCCTCCCCATGATTTTACAAGCTGTTAAGAATTAACACTTGCATGCTCTCTGGCATGCACTGACATGATAGCTGCTGGTTGCATGGTAAAAAAAAAAAAATAAAAAACTCAAAATTGCCACCATCTTGGATTTTTTGATATATATTATTGGAAATAGTAAGGAAACGTCATTTTATAGTATAAAACTAAGTTGAACTCATTTCGCTTGGAACTCAGGTATTTCACAAGATCAAAGACATTGCACCGTTTACCGAAGCCGAAAATAGAATCGCTGAAGAGAACCTTTTTTACTCCACCCTGAAAGAATTAAATGCTCTCAATTTAGCTTCAGCACATTGAAAACTGCGTTTCTTAAAGATGTCATCTTAAACTGCACGGTAGACAATTCAGTTAAAGTTAAAAAGCTATTCTGATTTCAGTTTGTTATTTAACATATCTCAATTATATTAACCTTAACATATTTTGTAACTAACATATATTAATACTTCTAGTCTATTATTTTATATAGGTTTTTGTAGTTAATGTAAAGGATTTGGGTTTTTAGGTTTAAGGTAGAGGGCCACTAGGGAGAACATTTGTGAAAGTAATTGGTGCAACCCTCTGTAAATAAAGGTTATTATTATAAAAAACTAAAAGAAAACAACAAGTTGCTCTCTTAGAGTTTTTATAGTAGAAAGGTGTTTAATAATAAAAGGACACCTTTTTGATAGTAGGTATACGAAAGGGGTGCGTTTTTAAGTGAAGATATTTAAAAGAGTAACTAATTCAGGCAAAGGTCAAGGGGTTGAGTCCTTTTCCCCAAATAAAACTTTATCCCCTCGAGCAAAATGCAAAAACAGCAACCAACTGGTCACTTTAATTCATTGAGATAGGCATGCACAGAGCCTACGATTTTGAAACGGACAAACACAATCGCTTCGCTCAGAACATTTAAACTTTTACGAATCTTATTCATAAACGTGGCTCAGATCAAGTGCCAGTTTGGCAACTTGCTGGTCAGCGGTACGTCAGCTCAAGGATGAATAATAAAATGCTATAAAGTGAAAGATTAAATAGTATATTAAATAAGTACACAGTGGCAGTGAACAAAATTATGCTACAAATTTAAAGTATACCTGATTAAATACTTAGCGACTAATAAGCTGTTAATTAGAATGCACGTGTACTGTAGTGTGGAAAACAGTTAGAGTCGGAGAGATCCATTATGTAATATTTGTGATAAAGAAAGACAACTCATAAGTGTGAACAGGTGCTTAGACTTAGCGTGTGACCTTTAACTCATGGCTGGTCCTAGTGCATGCAGTTGTAAGCAGCATCTGGAGAATAACCAGGAGGGAGTGGCTGCAGCTTCTCTTAAAGTTTTGTAGAACATGGACAGATCTTTTATGAAGTGTCATATTCGTAACGTAACCAGTTTAGTTCATTTAACATTGTTGTCACATTCCTCTTCACCTTGTGGTTGTAGTCGTTACAAGAAAAGCGCAGTGCACAACGTCGTTAAATGGGCTCGATGATGTCGTGTTTTTGCGTGTGTATGTTGACCTTTCGACCGTAGCATATTAATAGTATTGGTAATAATCAGTCTTGCAGGTGTCATAATTGGCACGATTACTTGAACTTAATCTCATCGACAACACGGTGTCAGTATCTCACGGTGTTTATCCTGTTGTAACCACTCACAAGTTAACTAGAAGCGCATCCAATGATCGACTTATAACCATAGTAATACCTAGACGTTCCAGCAGTCGATGTTTTTTGGAACTTGAAAGGATTAGAAAATACTTAGCGTTGAATTTAGAAACAGGCATAATTCTATAAGCTCTTTCATAGCCATTCATATGAACTAACATCGAATTGCTCTTCTTTAGGTTTTCGATCACAACAACGAGCCGATAACCTGGAAATCCATGTGCATAAAATGTAGAAGGGCTAGGCTCTTCATAAAGAAAATCTTACATGCTGGATTTAACTGAGTTCAGTACCATAGTTTATAGTTCTTAGAATAACACGTGTCATTTTAAGCTAAAGCTTAGTGGTTACGTCTTACAGAAGTTACTAGTTAGAGCTGAAAATGTTTATTTAAACTGTTTTTAGGGACCGCCGAGTAATTTGGGAAACACTGGTGTTACGGAATTCCAAGCATTCAGTTTTATTGTAAATCCTCTTGGTTGTACAAGTGCATAAATACTGAAGCTAAAAACTAACACAAATACACTATTTTTAAAAGTTTTAGCAAATGTCCATAGCTGATGTTTTTGCTATAGCATAGCACACATGATATAAAAACACAAACATGTTTTTGAAGCTTAAAGACCTCAAGTAACACGTACGTTTCCAAGGAAGAAGCGGTGCTTGGAGGGATGCTTTCTTAATCTTTATTGATATGGTGAAACTCTCTGTAGTTGTAAGGCTATGTTGCTTGCAATGTTGCGGGCGGGGTCTTGGTTTAACTCAAGGAACTGGTCATTAACAATACTTATATGGCAAAAGAAAACACAATCATTATAAAGGGCTTAACAAAATATTCGTCTTCAGGCAGGTAGAGCGGCAAGGGCGATTGAGTTGAATTTTTATAAAGATTTTGCATGGAAAAACATACCCTTTTCTTGAATCTGCTAATATTTGGTACAAATGGCACAAAAAAGGTTCTTTACCTTGATTTTTACTCTCTTTTGTGTTTCCCGTACACTTTCAGGCCGATAGAGACGACTTGGAGGTGATTTTTACAAATTCGGAGTGTGCCTGCATGAGCCGAATCGTCATCTCGATCACATAAGTCGGTCATAAATGAATGAGAGCATGCAGCATGTAGTTTCGGAAGCTAGTGTAGTTTTCTCTGATCTGTCTTATTTGTCAATAATTGAACAGGAGTTGTTTTTGCTTCAAAGAAACACATCAGACTTAATACCCTTGATATCAAAAGCCGATGTTTAAAAGGAAAACAAAATGAGTAACAAGCAATGCCCTCTTATACCTAACTTGGTCTCGACATGAGTTGGCGCTGAGTTTGGGCATAATCATTTATCCACGCATACAAATCTGTTGTTTTCAAAAACTAGGTTGTTTATTATTTTCTGTTATCAAAGTATAAGCTCACAACAGTTGTAGTGAAGTCTTAACATCAATTTAACATTGCGTGCTGTCACAACTTTAGGTTACATAACTGTCTGAAACTTTTTGGATTTTAAATATGATTCAAGGACCGGAAAATCCTTCTAGTAAGACACTTGAGATCAACACTTGCATTATATACACAAAAGCCATTTTAATTCGGAAACCCTCCGTTAATGAGCAGAAAGCCTTAACAGGAAGATACTTCAAACTAAACATATTTTCATACCATAAATAATTGCGAAACTAGGAATGTAATCAGTTGAAACCACCTCATTAAATTTTCCAAAAATAAGCTACAGTTGTTTTTACAACGTATGTAAGTAAAGGTAGATTCATGTTCGTACTATTGCGGCGTGCTTAGTATTTCTCTGCTCTAAAAGCTTAAGGGATCTTGAAACTTAAAGTTGCTGTACTGTGACCTCGAAATCTTCTTTTGGCCAATATATTTGCTTTTAATTCCACTATCTCGGTTGCAATATCACCGAAGCCCCTACCATATATGGAAATGTATCTTACCTGTTTAGTTTTTAAATGTTGTGTTTTTTCAAGCTTAGTGCATGCATTTTTAAGTCAAGAAATCTTAAGACTTAAGCAATCTTAAGACTTTCAATCACTTTTTTAAACATCATGCCATTCAATTCGTTCTGAGAGTAAAGCCCTATACTGGGCCTTTTGCAAGTATGACCATACCATTATAATCAATACATGAGTATCAATCTGATACATGATAAACTAATATTGATTTCAAAGGTTATAGCCAGTTTTTTGTCCGTTGTTTTTATAGCAGAGTTTGGTGTTTTTCATTTTTGATAAAAAAGGTGTTTTACCAAGTACCGGAAATATCGCCCATTCATCCAAATACCATAATTTTGTCGGTGCAATTTTCTTGATTATTATTGATTACCACAAACCCTTGACATCAACTCTTTTGTATAAAGCCTTATTTGAAATCCCCACTATTGAGCCTAAATTGCTTAAAATCTGTGAAGACAGCTCAGACTTCCAAATGGGTACTTTACCATATTAAGTTACTAAGCTCCAAAATAACTCTATTGAGAACTTCTCATGACGTTTTACTTTATAAAAGGCTACTAATAAAGCTGTGAAACAAAGCAGCAGTCATTTGTGCTACCGGTGTAAGCAAAGGAAAATTATGTTCGCAAAGTTTCGGTGTATTATGAAATTTCTCAATTTCGGAACCTGAATAGTTTTGAAATTTTAACTTGGAGTTATAGATACGCTACGTGTTCTATACAGATCAGTTAATCCTGTTTTAACATGCTTTATCTGTTTTCATTCTACTTTTATCGGATCCAATGTCAGGAAAAGTAGATATAACTACCTTAAATAGAACGTGCATTATCGGCTTTTTTTGTATCGTTATTAAAAATTGCATTGCAGGCATGTGGCAAGGTTCAATGCATTTTAGGTAGCTATGCTACGTCCACCAATTTTTATATCTTTGACAAACGGAAAATGTGCATAATCGCTCAAAAGTTATGCGTTTTTTATCGTTTTCCAAATTAACCCATTCACATAAAATTTACTGAAGACAAATATTTGAGGCTAACTATTTTAGTCTAAATTAAAATTCCTGACTTCATAATGCTGCAGTGCGTTCTGTTGTTCTTTAGCAACTCTGGGGACTGATGGGTTTTAACAGTTTTTGAAGCTGTTATACTGTGATCACCAAAATCATTGATCACACCAGTTATGCTACGGATTCTCAGAGACCGCGGAGTGCATGTTTGCCTTGATGGGGCAGGAACGAGCGCTACAGGCGTGAGTACTCTGGGGGCTCCGGGAGTATGTGGCCCCCAGAAAGTTGTGAAATTTAGAGATTCTAAAGCACCGGAAACGTGTTAAGCTTTATAAGTCTTATTAATTTTTTTTTGCTTTTCTTTTGAAAGCACCGAGAAATTACTGGTGGGGCTAAAGCCCAGCTAGCCCCCTAGCTCCGCCCTGCGGTCCCTGATTCAACACAGATGTTTCTGTTTTGACCAAGTTATACGTTTTATGTTACTTGTGCATCCTGATAGGTTTAGGCTTGCTTCTTTGTGATAAACTTTTAATAATCCTTGAACACTTGAACGCAGTGTCGTTTGCTAATTCGCAGCAAAGTGTTCGTAGTATCCTGTTTTGTCATTAACGTGATTTCCCATTACTGAAACGTTGCACAATCAGCAGGGTCATTTTATTTAAATTTCTTGGCTTACTACTTATTCAGTACCACAAAACAAAAATTATCTAGAGCTGTGTTTTCTTTCTATAAGCCCGCGTTCGAAATAACGTGGCGGAAAACAAAGGGATAATCTTAAATCTGAAGTTGAAGGCTATAAAATGAAATATTTAAATCTAATAAATTTTGGTTACCTGGCTTCGTCAACCCCTCTTGGTCATTTCCAGGTTACCAGCAGCTCTTAAGCAAGTTCTTAGAATGCAATTTTGAGGTAATTGAATAAAGTATACTGTCGTTGTTATTAAAAACATTCCAAAGCGCTTAGTGTTAAAAGAGGCAATAGAATTAAAAGTATAATAATGTAGAACTATGAAAGCAATAAACAACGGTATGCAATTTTGATATATATATATATATATATATATATGACCAAACTACTGGTACAACGAAACGGGTTGGAGAATGAAAGGCTTAGTGCGACATTACTCGGGAAGTATTTTAAAATAACTGCGGTGATATTTATAGTAGTCTGAATTATTCCGTGTTTACTGAGCTCAGTCAATTCTTAAACGTTTGTGCTTGAAAATGGAACCGTTCTATTAAAACTATTTTTCATTCAGAAAATGGAACCATGTCTAGCTTTTTTCGTCTTCGACGTATGGAACGGTTTGCTAAATCGGAAGACTATAAAAAAAATTGCGTTTTCAAACGAAAAGCTGGGGTTAAACTAGCATGAGAGTCTTATGAAAGTTGGATGAAAGTATTATTGAACTCTCTTGTGCGCGGTCAAACGAGGATGAGAGTCCGTGAGAGTGAACAAGAGTCGCTTAACAAACGTGTACAACTCTTATCAGCTCTCATCAAATCTTGAACATGTTCAATGCACGAGACTTGGTGATCAAACGAGAAGGAAAGTTTGGACTCTTGTCAACTATCATCGACCCTTTTGCTTGTTTGACCCCGGCTTTAGTGATTGAAGAACAATTATTTCTTGCAACGCAACCTTTGATTTTTACATTTCCTGTTTACTTTATTTAGTTGGTAAAAGCCGCTTTGCTTGAGATAAAAAGTGATATAAATAATAAAATGTATAAATAATATAGTGTTAAGCTCCTCGATTAGCATGCCCTCTTGACTTAACCAACTTAAATTATAATTCCTATCGTAAGAGTACTTAAAAAGATGCTTCTTATTAAGACACTCCTGTATTTGTCAGATTTATCGGTTCTTCCAATTGCTTGTTTGTGATAGCCTTGGTATTTTCGCTTCGTTTTTGAAGCTTCCAATATACAAACAAATTAGTATTTGGATTTTAACATACTTCATTTCACTTTGTTAAGAACATATCATAACTTCATTTTGTTAAAGAATAAAGTTTTTTCTATTGGGATTGGCGCATTAGTGTATCAGGTTAAAGCAGACTAGTATTAATCATTTACGAAACCACATTTGAAAATTCAAACAATAACATACAACTATGTCCAGGTAAAAACAAATAGTAAGTGAATTGTTTTCCACTACGCTGAGTAGTTAGTTAGATAGTGAGTTGATGGAAAATCTGGATTGATCTGAAAATAAGAAAAAAGAATATCTGAGTGAACACAAGAAGTAGTTTTTAATATATTCAACGTTTTCTTAAACCCTAGAAACCTTTAACAAAAAAAGTCACACGAACACTCAAAGGAAGGGGGGGGGGGGTTCAATCGGCCCCCCTTCTACTTTCGTCACAATTCATCCGATTGACATGACATTTGGCAGATATGATCAACTTCCTTTGTACTTTTAATAATGATAAGAAAAAAGCATTTAGCGATTGAAAACTTCAAAATAGGTAGAATCCATGGCAAAATTATTTGCATTAAGTCACTCTTTTGTGAAAAACTACAATTTCGAAGTCAACAAACAAGTTGCGTGACTTATTGTGATGTCGCCATCAGCTGTGACGTCACATAATTAGTTTCATAAGATGTGTTAACAAACAAAGAACAATTGTACCAAAGCTTTTCTCATTCGGTCAAGAAGTAAAAATTTAAAGCCGAATAAAGCGAGGGGGCGGGGTCAACTTGACCGTCCCCCCTCGAGGTTTCTGAGTTAAATAAAAAAGTTGAAATGTTTTACGTCACTTGAAGGAAAAAGTGCTAAGGTTACATGCCAACTTCTGGTGGCTAAACGACAGCATACAATATATAACAGCTCCTGAAATATTCTGCCTTTAAAAGACACCAACCACGATTGTCCTAATTTACTGCTGCATAATAGATACCAAGATGGAAAAAAAACTGTGGGTTTGCAAAAAATTGTGGGAAAATGTAATTTCCAGAGTCGGAAAGTATAAATTTGAACAAGGTCTCCCTGTGAACCAGATAGAAATTTTCTTCTAAACAGCTCTTTGTGTACAGAGTGCACAATGTAAGACAATACAATGAACGAGACCACTTTTCTGAAAGATGGCTGTTCAAAATGATTATTATTGCAGGTGAATGACAATAGCTGACTAGGATTATAGTGGATTTGCAAATTTTTCTTGCTCCATTTTCACTAGTGAAAAAGGAAATCAGGCGACTGCTTTTACATTTTTACACACATTAATCCGCTCTTCATCTTGTGTATTCCTGCCAATATGAAACCATTAAGTACAAATAAATGAATATTGTTACAGATTGTTGTTGTTCCGAGCTAAAAACGTCTTGAAATCTGTTCCAAAAAGATGTGCTTCCAACTGAAACATTCACCTCGCGAGCAGATTTATTCTTACAATGCTAACTTCTTTTACATCACTTAAACACAACGTTCGTTCGGACCCAAACATGTTTTACATCATTACAAACATGTTTAACATCTTTTACATCACTTAAACACAACGTTCGTTCGGACCCAAACATGAATTATCTTGATGAATTCCTAAAACAGATTAATCTCGAAACTAATGATTCTGTTTTAGCTTTAATGACAATATCCGATTCGTTTTCCGATTTGTTTCCTGCGCTATTTTTGTTAATGTTTCTTAATTTACTTTGTTTCTTTTACTTTAGTTTGGCCCTGTAACATTCTTGACATTGCTTTCGAGAGTTGCGCCAGAAACTCTTTACAAGTCTGTTCAATGAAAAGCATAGTTAAATGTTTTGGTGAAACTGCGGATAACAAAGCTTTATTTCCTATTTTCGTTTTTCTCTAACATGCCTTTATTAAAACACTCTTTAAGTTCGAACCGGCCTTGACCAGTCCAAATGCAAATGTATTCAAAGCTATACACATGTTCATTATGGTAAAATAAAACTTGAATAAAAATAATGAACTTTAAATTTACCTTTTAAATTGGAAGATGATCCTTTGTATTGTTTGTGCAAACTCACTGTTTTTGTTTGCTTTCTGTTTATAAAATTGTGCTGAATATACGAATAAACATTTTGATAACAGACACTTAACTTTAGAGCTTGATTTCTAGTTAAGTACTTTTAAAGAAGTTTTAACTTCAGGACTCGTATTTCATTAGAAATCGAGCTGCTTTCGTAATTCACATATTTTTAGTTCTCCAACAGTTGTCGTTTTAATATAAAACTGTTTTTTGCTGCTTTCGGATATTAGGTGTGCAGCAGATGTGTTTATATTAGTTTCTGAAAGCTTTGAAGAAAAAGAAAAGTTGTTTAAACGATTTTCTGCAGGTGCCAAAATAAAAAGACTTATAATTAATCCGCGGTAATTTTGCCCTTAGAAATTGTCAAAATTTTTATCAAACCACATAAAGTACTTACAAAGTTAATGATTTAGCTTGAAGACTTAGAACAACGCAAAACGCCCTAATTTACACTTCTTGCTATTTTATCATTCGATTCTTATGTCCCAAGAAGTGAAAGTGCATTGACGAGTTTTTATTAAAAAAATTATGACAACTTTCATTCTGTTGAAAATATTCAACTTATCCATTTTCTGTAAGCTCACTGTTTAATTAATGAATTATATATCCCTGCCTTGCGGCCGACCGTAATTGAAGTTGAATTGCTGTTTTTCTGTTTATTGACTCAGGTTGCTAAGCTTAGAGATTCCAGCTTAGAGATTCGATTCGGTTTCTCGGAGATGCAGCATCTTACCTTGGTATTATTCAAAACTCCTATTTGAAGCGATGATTAATTTGCCAAATTCAACTTCCAACTTCTTTCCATCACGTTTTAGATATGCTTTGTTGGAACAGGTTATCTATTACTAGTCCGG
>JAOBYF010245543.1:0-17581 GCA_025403605.1 Parazoanthus darwini | reverse complement strand
CACACTCTCATATCATACGCTCTCTCTCACACACACACAGACACTCTCACTCACTCACTCTTGCACACGAACTGAAAGTGCTGGTGTATTTGTCTTGTTGTTGCTTGCTTGAAGCACTATTGCTCGGGCACCGCTGAGCGGGGGGGAGGGGGGGGGGATGTGCTGAGGGGCTTAAAAGGTTAGTGCCTTTAATCAACCTGGTTAAAAGTTACTCTTTCAACTTTTTGTTGTTCTCAGCTGTCCCTGGTGGCCCTTCGGGGTGCTGACTATGAGTGCGACATGGCAGTTGACGATGTTCACTTCACAGACGGACGCTGCTGAACAAAGCATAAATTTTTTTACCATGGTACGTTTTTGCACATGAAAACAAGGTCAGAAAAGTATTTGAAATAAACAAACAAACCTGTTTCAAAAGTTTCAGGTGATCGGCGTCTGCGTATTAGGAACGCCAGGCTGAACAAGAGCCAGATTGCCTCAAAATGGCCACCATTTCACTCGAGAGTTTCAAATTTTCTTTCCAGTTATTAAGGACAATTTAGCTTCTTTGACGCTTAAGTGCTGGAGATCGAAAGGTCTTTTAACTTGGGCGGTACTGTAATTAATTGCTTATGACGTGATACGGATTTTGTCAGTTAAATAGAAATAGTGAGTGCAGCAAAATTCCTGGGTCCGATAAAACTTACAATGCTTTGTGGGACAGATTTGGTATTGCCTTGCTTCTATAAGATATTTTCCAATTGTTCGCGATTGTCCCAATAGTTCACATAGAACCCATGTGCGATCGTCACGATCTTTTAATTGGTTATTTTGCCGATTGTCCCAGTCGCCTCGGCGGAGGATGATTATATGCAAACCAGGCTTTAATGTGCGCATATATAAAGTGCCAAATATGTTTCTATCAGCGTTTCAATAAATGCAAAATTAACTGTAACATGAAAGGCTAAATTTAATTCATAACTTGAAAAGGGGCATAATCCAATTATGGAGATGTCGAAACGTAGGTGTAAGTGTGAAAGTAACGGGAAAGTAAAGTCGTCAGCGAATGAGCGTCTTGTCTCCTGATCAATCTGAATACAGAACTCCATTCTTTCACTGTTCAAGTGATTGCTCTTGCTATGAAGCTTTAATAGGTATCTGTTGGTGTGGGTACTGGTTTTGATAAGTTCCTTTTGGTGGTATTGGTGCATTGTCTTGCGTGTCTATCTCCATTATTACATTATTAAGGATATGGACTCGTAATTGGGCAGTTGACCACATCTGTCACTTTGGTAACTTAAGTTTTATTGCTTGACAGGATTGACAGATGAAGACACATATTTTAAAACAGCTAAGACTGTTTATCTAATCGGATTGTCAAATTAAAATAAAGTCTGCTATGGCCCTCAAATTGTCTCGCTTTTGTTTTGTTCAAGAAAGTTGTGATTTCTTATTATTTTAAGAAGGTAGTTGTAGTTTGTTGTGTTTGTTTTTTTTGTTTGTTTGTTTGTTGAGGTGCATCTGCTGCAGCAGCTTTTCATTCAAAGTAAAGATAGTGTTTGTTTGGAGGCGCTTGCGGTTTTTCTCAAAACCTTCCCTTTAGTTACTTCTCTTCTTGCGCATATATGTTAAATCTGTTACAAGTCATTCCCTTATTATGTAACATCCTATTAAATTGGATTCTATCTTAGAAAACGTTTCATAACTTTAAAATGACGAAGCAAAAACTGAAAACAAATTCTGATTGGCAAAAAAAGAAGCATTAACTTGTCAGATCACAGCTTTTAGGAAGAAAGTTGTGGCACAAAAGAAAACAAATTCTTGCTGCGTAATTTCCAAACACTAAGGGTCAACGATCCA
This sequence comes from Parazoanthus darwini, assembly GCA_025403605.1. Lineage (NCBI taxonomy): Eukaryota > Metazoa > Cnidaria > Anthozoa > Zoantharia > Parazoanthidae > Parazoanthus > Parazoanthus darwini. The sequence continues at coordinate 15,745 of JAOBYF010245543.1, read as the reverse complement.
ACCTAAAAAAACAACTCAATACTATAAACGACATTTGGTCGAAAACGATTGTGTGTTGTAAACTTTTAATCATTTTACCATGAGTATATTTCTTGAATCAGGTTGTTGTTTTCGGTAACTCAGTTGCGACATTCGACGATGTTTTGAATGTCACGTTTCCTATTAAATGACGATGGAATGTCCAAGCTCTTACATCGATATTTCAAACCTTAGTTGTTGCCTAATAGTAAAGTTTAAAGTCGGTAAAATGTATCAGTACGGAACTAATCATTATAATTGCATGACAATCAGTGTAAACATCGGTATGAATGCAAGTGCCATATAAAACCCAAACTTGCTAATTTTCCATGCATTTTTCAATAATTTTTTCATTTTCGAGGGGGATCGCCCCGGTTTGATGAAATATTTTGACGTTAAAATCTATGCCATGTTTATAGTTCCAAAAGTTTAACCTATATGCAAAGTTTAATTCAAATCGTTGATTTAAATTTTCTTCTCCCTGCATCGGTTTGCATGGTTTTCTCACAGACCCGTTATAAATAGAATATGCTCCCTTCATGGAAGGACACGGGAGCACAGTTTTTGAAATTCAAACTCTACAACCATATGCAGAAAGCGCATAAAACAAAATATGTTAACTTCTAACTTTGTTATCTATATTCATTTATCCTTTTCTATTCTTCAAATTGGCCCTCTCTCACTAAAGCGCCATTAAACGACTTCCACCCGATTTAATGGTGGTACCCCAAAACTTAACTGGGCCTTCAAATTTTCCCCGGCCGGGCCCCACTGGAAATCGGTGTGTGTGACGTTGGCATGCTGTCAATATATTGTCCGCTTGTTTACAAAAAAGCAGGAAGTTCTTGGTCTTTTTAATCTGGTTCCCTTAACGTGTTACGGTCAAAAAGGTCAAACTTCCTCTAAGACAATTTTCTTGATTTTAAGAATTGAAGTGCTGTTCTTTCGTTTCAAGTGTACGCAAAAAAGGAGTTGGTCATGATGACTTACCACCCCGGTGGTACTAGCCCTAACAAGACTTCAATTTTCAAGTTCGGTATTAAAATACTGTGGCCGCCATTTGCATATGACATGCAAATATACCGCATGTTAGAGACCCGTGTCACAATCATAATGCTTACATCGAATTTCTTATTAAGCAAAGACCGCGAAGGTATCGCAAAATTGGGAGGGGCTGATTTAGAGGATTGAAGAGACCATTCTCTGTAACCCTTTATAGCTTTAAAAATGTTTAGCAGCTAAAGCTGCCCCTTCCCCCCTCTCCACGCCGTAACACACTGGCTTCGCGTTCCTTTCCTTTACGCGGCTATTTGCATAATATTTGTAGAAGTTTACCCACTGTCTATCTAGTTTAGACATCAGACATTCTTTCCGGCCTCAACAATTCTGTTAATTTAGTTTGCTTGTTAGTATAGGAAATCAAATGTTTTCGAGTGCAACTTGGAATAAAATTGAAGGAGTGAGTTTTCATAACGCTCTTTTAGTAATATACATGACAAAATTTCGACGGGAACTGACTTTTTCATGTATATTATCAATGGAAGTGAATCTTGCCCAGAGGACAATGCATTAGTTTTATCAATCAAAGTTGCATCTGGGACATGAGTACATAGGTCGGGCATTTGACAACAGCAACAATTTATTCGACCCATTGCAGATAGTTTACAGATATAACAATATATACAATATAAATACAGAAGATACTCGAATTAAGATACAGTGTAAATATATAAATGAATAAATATGTAAGTTTGAGCTCAGATCTAGACAAGAACTTTTGTTCGATATCCCCACCCTCTCCCCTCCAGGAGCTATTGACAACGGTTAGGTATAGCTGTCAAAACTTGTCATAAATACTATCCCTCCGAATTAAGAATAACAGGCATTTCTCAAAAACCTAACTGTTCTTTCGGTAAAACTTACTGAATAAAGCAAAGCTGTTTTAAAAAATAGAGGGACTAAAAGTTAGTTACAGGCCTCTTGCAAATTCATATAGGCCAGCCCATATGGCATGGGAACTTGTTAGCGGGTCCCGGTTCTACCAACAGTCATAGTACTACAGGCTATATCCTCTCTCTTCCGCAGTTCTGTTACTGCAGAAAGAAACAAGCCTTGTATTTAAAAATGTATTTTAAAAGTTTTGTATGAATGATTGCATTTTTGAAAAATATTTATGGAATATTTTACAGAGTAAAAGACAACTCTGCGCAGACAGCCGCTATAAACTTTTATGTAATGATATGCAGAGAAAAGAGAGTGGGCAGCGACAGACAAAGAAATTTTGTAGCTCATATAATGTACAAAGTTACACTTTCAAGCTAGGTAATCCTCACTAATTGCAACGGTAAATTATTTAATGATGATACGTTATTCCACACAAGAACTGGCGAAACATTTATTTACAAGGCAAAATACACAGTGACAGGCGTTTCTACTGAACATGACTCATAAATGTCTTCAGCAAAACACCAGTTTTTGTGTCCTTGAGCTTGAATAGAAAAGCAATGACACAAGGCAGTTTAATTTTGAGGAAAGAGTTAACATTTTGACTAAAACAAATGTTGTCCAACTAAATAGGCATAGATTTATGTACAGCTACAAGAAAGAATACCGATGTGTTTCGTTGAGTCTAATGTCAAAATTTCATTTGGACTCTTGCATATTTTTACTGGGCATTAAATTTAATTGATACAGTTTATTAGAATTGTTGTTCCGCTTCGGTATTGAGTTCTTCCGCTGTAGGTAGTTTGTTTGCTTACAACTAACACGAATATACCAGTACGGCTGTGCCTCATTAATTTTTTTTAGTTCACTTAATGCACACACTAAGTGAATCAGTTCACTTTGCCGAGACTCCATTTCAACGGAGGTTGTCTACGGCCGTATCAAGCACAGAACGAATAAGGTAAGACTTGAAAGCATTGGTTCAACAATTTTTGTTAAACACACTGTATGTCTACTAGGACGAGCCCAACATCTCAATTTTGTGGCTCAATATGCGCTTTTTAATTTGTACATAATTGTCCTAAACACGACATATCGCCGGAACCAGTGACCAGTCTACGCGTACGTGTCGATCAGTGCACATAAAAGGCCTTTTATAAGAAGTCTGTTATGGGGTTGAGGCCGGAATGTTTCCATATTTCTTCTTGGATTTCAGCCCCAAATCTTCGTTCTTAAAAATGTTCTTGAACTTTATTTTCGAAAATATTGTGTCTGTATACATTAAAAGGCTTCCCTGAACATCTGAGTCTGATCATGCATGTACCCAAATGCATAGCTATCGCCTATTAGCAAAACTCAACAGTGAAACTGTACGGTTATCTCGCCGAGATTTAGTATCGGTTCTCTGGACAAGCTTAGCTTTCTGTGTTAATTAAACACTATAAACAAAATAGAAACAAGCGAATCGGTGATCATAAAGCAAAACAGTATTAATCTGATCACCACTAAATGTCATTTTGGGTTCCTACAAGTCTTTTTTGAAAAGACCATATAAAAAATTCCGGTTCTTCATCAGCGCTCGTATTACAAAATTGCTGCCGCGTTTACTTTATTTTCTTCTTTCCAAAATGTAAAAGCTTTTTCTCCTACGCTCTTTCGATAAGAGCCCGTCCGAGCCAAATGACTGCTGATCGGATTTTGATTGCATTTTCCGCAAAGTGTTTGTAACAGTTGTATATTTTGAAAATAAATCGAAAAACACTCACTTCGCATACTTGTTAACGTTACGGTGTTGATGATTAATTTTTTTTTTACTTTTGGAAAGAGTTTTGATGGAAACCGGGAAACTTTTCGTTAAAAACGAAATCAAGATTCAGCTGAATCTTCCCAAATATTGAGAACAACTTGAGAACAACCTCACACCTTTTGCTATATTTTTTAGACTGAAATTGCCAAAAAAGCTCTGGTGCTTGTTTTCTTAGGTGTATTTACGAATCCGTTCTATGGATATATAATCCTACGACAAACTAACAAAAAAGTGTTCAAACTTAAAAACACTTCACCTATAGTCAGATAACATATAGAAGCAGTTGAAGATTTTAGAAAACCTTCTCCCCCTTCCCCCTGAAAAAATTGAAGAAAGCAGAGCAAAACCCTGACTTCGGGTTTACTGAAGTAAGAGTTAAAACCATCTTTTCAAGTAATAATGAAACGTAAGAAAAATATGCAGAATCGCTGGTTTATGAAGTTAGTCGTGCTACTTTATATTCTTCCTACCTAAAATCACCAGGACTACAAGTTTAACAACTATGATGATTGGAAATCAGCACAGTGCCAGCACAACAAATTAAAATTAGTTTTCTCTCAATTGATCGATTGAAAAACTACGGATCACGGTTCAAATAATTTTCCGCATACTCCTGACTACAATTTTTCAATTTTTGTTGTATTGCGTTGCCAGTTCAGTACTGATAACGGATTTTGTGAAAACCTGCAAACGCTAAAAAGGCGTGAGTTCTTGATGACTTTGAAGTCATCAAATGATTTTCAAACAATCAAGTTCCAAATGTTGTTTGATTTCATACTAAACCCAATTTCTCTCAACAAAATATATCTGCTAAGGCTGCCTAAAAATGAATTTTAACTGAACTGAATTTTTCTGCTTGAATAACGAGTAAAAGTTCTAAAAGCCCGTCTTATGTTTCAGACTATCATTAATTAGAATCGTTTAACTTGCTATGTTGTATGTTGTGTATTAAACAACTTTTGAAACAGTATGCGTGTTACAGTATTAAAAAACAATTTGGGCTTCAAAACTTCATTTAAGATATTATTATTCAACAGTGCACTAATCGCAAGATGAAAGTCCAAGTGATAGCCCTGTTGGTGCTGGTTGTCGTGTTGACAGGTAAATAATAAATAGTTATTACATCAGAGCTAGAAGCTGTTTGATTCTATCTTGCTACAAACACATTAAAAGTTAAATCCCGACACTTGTTTTTTACCGTCGAACCATGCCTTTTACTACTGGAGTTTGGTGCGCAGTCGCGAAACAGAAAGTTGATGGGACAAGATGAGAAATGAGAAGAGAAGTCTCTCTTATGGGGGACTGTTTTGCGAACTGGCAGGAATATGGATGGAACATCAAATTATTTCCACTGATTTAGCGGCCAAACAGTTCTTGTTAAAATGAGCGGGCTATGCACAATTTCCCTCAGATCAACATAATTTTGTAAACAATGGATGAATCTTCTAATCGTTCCTTGCAATTTCAATACATCGTGCACTTAATTGGCAATAACATTAACATTGTTACAATTGTATAACAACAATCTCTCTCTGACAAGTTAATATCAAAATCGGCCCTTCTAACAATTTATAGCAAATACTTAGTAAATAGATTTCAGCAAGCAACAGTTGCAATACTAAAGGCTGAAATCGCTAAAAACTGTTATGGTTTGACTATGCACTAATAGTTTAATATTATTGTATGCCGCAGAATGATGTTTAAATTTCGCTTGAATCAATACTTCACATAACTCTTTTAGCATTGTGTTCTGCCTGGGTAACTCACGGTGTGATATATATGGTGTAGTCCTGACAGCTTACGGATTATTAAACAAATGTATAACTATAGAGTATTTTCACTTGCTGTCATAACTGCCAAAATAAGGAAACCAGAGCAATAGTGTTGAAATTTATTCTTTTGTTAATAGTTCATACATTAACATATCCATCATGCTCTTTATCAGGAGTAATGTTTGAATAACTGAGAATTTCAAGAGTGAAAATGTTACGCTACATACTTTTCAATGCACTAAACTAAGATATTTTAGACTTCAAGTTATAGTGGAAGTAATGACAAGATTTGACAAGTTTTCATACAACGGGTGAGCCTTGAAACATTATTTTCCTGATCATTGATGGGGCACGAAACGTTTGAAAGGCCACCAATTGCCATATTCCTTTAACAAACATTCATGTCAGTGGCGTAGCCAGCCCGTAGGCCTGCAGGCCCGGGCCTTCAAATTATTTTGACAAGGGCAAAAAAAGAATTGAAAAAGTATTTTAATTATATTGAATAAAGAGAAGAAAGGGAAGAGATTTTTAAAAGTACCAGTTTTAATTGTCATTTTGCAGCGAATGCTGCGTGGTTAATACTCGTTGTGGATGATAGAATTCGCCCTTAACCACTGATGTCGATGTTACAAACGATTGGAGAGAAGACTGAGCTTGTCGCTCATGGGCCTACAAAAATTTCAGATCCTGGCTACGCCACTGCATGTTTAACCTATCCCTAAATCTTTCTCAAAAATGTCGCCCTGAAGAGTTTAGAAGATAATGCTACAAAAGTGGAAAATTATAGATAAGCAGCAAATTGTGAAATACTTTCATTATAACAAATTTCTTGTAAGTTTTCTGTACAAGTAAAGTCATACGAAACATGAAAATGCTTGAAGTTGTTCAGTTATTCGAATCCACTTCTAAAGACACATTAAAAAGCAAAAGATTTCACTAAAGATTGCAAAGCACAGCGAGGACAAACTGGTCTCAGGTTAATTCAGAACACTGTGCAAATCAAAATTTAGCCCAACTTTTCTTAAATAACTTTTTGACATTTTATGGTTCTCAAAAAAATTTGATGTTTTATTTTGTTAAATAAAGAACAACAAACTGAACGATCGTTTGCGAGACGTCAGAGAACATTCAGTTATTGTTTGCAGTTCACTGTGAAACGTCATGCGGCGAGTGTTGGTTGTCGCAATGAAAATTGCTGTGTTGCATCATAAAGTTAATGAACTGAGTACTGAGTACTTCCGTGGTTTGTTGTAAAGAGTTAAAGAGACCCGCAGCTTTCAAATGTTCATTTCTTAAGGCCTGTTTACATGGGAAATATACAGCCCTACTAAAAGGATTACCCTAGGACTAGGGTTGCCACCGTGTTCCATTGTTTTTCCCCTGGTGCGTTTACACAGGGTAGCTAGTTACCCTAGTGCTGGGACTATAGTTTTTGAACTTGTAGGTGTCAAATCACCCTGCTCGGGACACTAAGAACCGAAATTTGCAGCCGATACGTGCCATATTATCAGTCCACAATACTGGAATACAGCAACTGGAGGGGCATAAGCGATAAAAACATTAAACTTGTCGCCGAAACATGCTGTCGATTTAGCCGCCGACTTAAGTTAAGTTTAATACTAGGAGTAATCAAAGATTAAATATGTGCGTTCGAAAAGGTTGCTTTGGAAAGCACATTTCCATTTAAAAAGTTCATTTTAATAGGTAGAGGAAGACGGGGGTGGGTACTGGAGCTTAACACTTTAATCACAGGTATTGTTTTTCAAACTAGTAGTACTTTTAATATTATGCTGCCATTGAATGTCCTATTCATTTAATATCGAAATAGATCTGGTATTACAGTAGTTAACAATTTTTGTTCTGGAGTTTTTGACAGGCTTTTATTTTCAGATTCTAAAGGAAATAGCGGGCAACTTTAGGGCACATATTTCTTTTTTACTTGTTTCCTTTTTGCACAATAGTGTTTCACACACATGCGGCAAGATGCCGACGCAGGAACTACAACCCTCACAGCCAAGTTTGCTGCTCGGGAAGAATTCTCTCGAAGTCAAGGTACAACAAATACCGCTGCTGTGGACGGAACAACTACAACCCTCGCCACCATGTTTGCTGTTGGGGAAGAGTTCTCTGGAAGTCAAGGTACAACAAGCACCGCTGTTGTGGACGGACCAACTACAGCCCTCACCGCCAAGTTTGCTGTTCGGGTAGAGTTCTCTCGAAGTCAAGGTACAACAAATACCGCTGCTGTGGACGGACCAACTACAGCCCTCGCCATCATGTATGCTGTTCGGGAAGAGTTCTCTCGAAGTCAAGGTACAACAAATACCGCTGCTGTGGACGGACCAATTACAACCCTTTCCGCCAAGTTTGCTGTTGGGGAAGAGTTCTCTCGAAGTCAAGGTACAACAAATACCGCTGCTGTGGACGGACCAACTACAACCCTCACCGCCAAGTTTGCTGTTGGAGAAGAGTTCTCTCGAAGTCAAGGTACAACAAATACCGCTGCTGTGGTCGGACCAACTACAACCCTGGCCGTAATAGATGTTGCAGAGGTCGCGTTAAGTCGAGGTATTCCAGTTGTCGCTAACCGCGAAGGACGTTAAATATTCAACACAGCAGTAAATGTTGATTAGAAGTCTCAAACATTTTTCAGGATAATGTTTGAACAAAGTAAAGTAAATTCAAAGTTAAGGTGGTTTAAAGAGTAAAAAAGAATACTTAGATGGCTAACTCATAGTTTTGTAATTGGGAAACTGATTGTGTTGAACGGAAATGACAAAAATAAATGGTGTTGGTTTGAGGTTTGCATTGGTAATACTTGTTTGTTTGACAGTTCAAATGTAATTTCACAAATGTAAGTAAAGTCCCTAACATAAACAGTAGAAACTGAGTCAGTAATACTGACACCCGGGTATAAATTCTATTTATTATATACCAAACACTAGGCAATCTGGCAATCTGGTTGGCCCTCTTCTCGAGGTCTAAATCCTATATCCTGTAGTCTGTCCAAATATGGACTGACAATCTTATCACGGAAAATTTTCCCTCGAAATGGCCTAAAACTCGAGTACTGAATCGACTTTTCGTTCATGTTGTTCCTATCACGGAAAATTTTCCCTCGAAATGGCCTAAAACTCAAGTCGCTAGAATATAAAGTTCGAGATATTTTTATCCAGCTATCTTAAAGCTCATATCCAACGCATTTGTGGAATAATTCCACACCTACAAAAAATACTGGCCTCTGACTGGCTGGTTTACAGTGTATTTGTCTTTATCCCGTGCAACTAAATCCTTAATACCTACATGTGCAATTAAAACCTTAATTGGCACGGTCATCCGGGAACTTTTCTTTACATAAGCGATGAAATCTATGAAAATGAAAACCTGTTTTAAAAGTACCCCGCCGAAAACTTGCCGCACGTCGTTGGGAGTTTTTCCGCCAGCGGGAACAATTCGACGTGCGCCACTGCACTGAATCGACTTTTCGTTCATGTTGTTCCTGTACGTAAAATTTCAGGTGCTTGATGAGAAAGTCCTTTCTTAAAGAATGAAGAAGCTTAAACCAAGAACTCGATTAACAGCTTTATATCCATTAAGGAGTTATTTTAAAAATCAACACGAAAACAAAAGCTTCGCACTTGTGGTATCACCATAATTTTCATAAAATGCGCGACTGCAATTTTTGATTAATTCTTCGAGAACTAAGATGCTGTTTCCTATACAAATAACGTTTCGATCATTTGGTCTTCATCAGACTGAAATTTGTGTGCATGTATGACGAACGCTTAGGCGCGAAACTCAGAGTTACAGAGAATCGATGTGTCATCTTTAACTTTACAACTTATGTGTACTTATATTCTTACCATTATCATCACGTCGCACACATTATGTTTAGCAACACCTTACCAAACGTCACTTATAGATCCCGACAAATATCTTTTGGGCAACACTGTAGCAGTTATTGTGCATTCCCTTGATACTGCTGCGTGCAGTGTTGCAGAAGCTGAATCCGGTTCTATTCATGCGGTGTTCCGCGCGACTGTTTTAGAGGCTTACACACGGTGTGTTGAGGCCTCAACACATAAGCAGCACACTATACGCGCGTGCAACACAGCAGACTACGCGACACAACCGTTCAAGCATCGCGTGAGGTATCCTGTAAAATAGAGCTTCGTGTAACCGTATGGCAAGACTCTCAAAATCTTAACGCACAGTACAGCACAGCACAACATGTACAGTAAAACACTACTCTACACTTCATCACACTACACTACACAACACAACACAACACAACACAACACGACACGATACAACACAATACAACACAACACGACACGACACGACACAAAACAACACAACACTACACCACACTGCCACCCTATACCACAAAGCACAACACAACACAATGCAATACGGACCAATACAGAACAACACATTTGAACAATTAAGAACGCAAGGCTTGCTGCAGATAGTCAGAAAATTGGCGGTTGTTGCTCTGTGAGCTACACTATCAATCGCGGATTTTCTGATTTATCCTCTGACGAAACAGTCTTCACTGATGAAGTAGTTCCCGCATACCAGACAGCGCTGGAATACTGCCTTTCAAAGGAAATGTGTGTCACAGATGAGGGATCCGAAACTTACGTAGGACTAACGGACACACCTTTCAAGACGTGGTTCAGTTTCAATCACAAGCAGTCACTCAAAAACTATTCTTACAAAACCAGACAGAACTAAGTAAGCATATTTGGAAGGAAAAATACGGAAATAAACCTTAAAACATTTCGTGGAAGATCTCGGAAAGGACCCGGGTCGAATAAAGCTAAAAGATGTGAACAGTATGCACAGTGGCAAAATACTGTATAATTCGTCATAAAGACGTGGCTAGCTTAAACCAAAAACCAGAGCTAGGAAACAGTTGTAGACACGCAACAAAGTTCCTGTTAAAGAGCTTACGATCTTAACATAGGCATCAGGGCCCGATTGTTCAAAGCCCAATTATTATTAATCCTGGGTTACCTCTTAATAAACCTATAGAGTTAACCCAGGATTAGCGCTAATCGGGCTTTGAACAACTGGGCCCAGTTGGTCCGCCTTGTTAGTAATCCCAGTCTCAGGACTGTACTAAACCTATGTCATACCATTTGCATTACGCATATAACAGCTCACTCTTTTGAGCACTCTGGTATACAGAATCAATTCTGAGCTCCACTAAATGAGTCCTCAAAAGACTAAACAGTATACTGTCTGCAGATTGAGTTTATATATAGTCAAGCCAATATTTAGTATGTCATTCAAATCGCTTATCACAAGCAATTGGCAAAGAAATATCTTCTCTTGCAATTAGTTTGAGGTTAGATTACAGAATGACTGGATTAGTATACATATTCTGCATGGAATTAGTAACCATGTTTTTTTAAAACTTCCTGAGTTTTTATCTGTACCGGATCTATAACAGTATTGAGCACTTTTGCATGGGATTACCGCTGTAATCCTCGTTTCATATATATATGTATATACAAAAATAATGTGAAGCTTCCAAACCAACGTCAGACTACATAAATATGCTTCTGCAAAAAAAGGTCCCTATTAAAATGTAGTGAGTGCCGTACAATATAACAAATATTCGTAACTATATTTTTCTTTTTAAAATTAAAACTATCAGTTTGACAATATATAATGGCGCACCTCCCTTTCTCAATTTCTAGTACACATTTGAGTGTGTTTGAGAGTAAATCTTTGTTTTCACTGAGTTTTTATTTTTCATTGATTATTCATTTTAATATTTGAAGTTAACGAAAAACAAACTGACCAACCAGCAAAAGAGGTTATTTTTGTAGTTGTTGAATATCTTTGTCAGACAAAACTCGTGATGTATTTTAACCTTTTTAACTAGAACATAATGAGCATCACTTATTTAAAGAAGAAGATAATTCTGTACTTGAGATATGAAAAAACAAAAGTACGTTGCTTGAGAGATGTGCGACTTGGCATTCCATGTATCTGGTTGCAGCGACGTTCGTAGTTCTTATTCTTTTACGTCTTAACGCTTGGTTTTTTTAATAATTAATAGCTTTACTGTAGGCGGAAAAAAGTTCAATTAAAGTAAATATCATTTATTTTGAAAATAATGTGGGAATTGGTGTAGAATTTCGAATAACGACGTTTCGTCAGGCCTTTTTTTACTTCTAGACTTCATTTTAGTTGAAATATTTTGAATATAAGTAAAAAAACCCATAATTTTTGGCCGGCCTTTGTCAATTTGGAATAAAGATTAGCACGAATTTCGAAGAATAAAGCTGCCAATTTAGAGCTTGTGTGCAAATGAATATTTCCTAATAAAATACCAAAATTGAAAACTTTGTTTTAGTTTCTATACGAGACCCAGCTGAATGGGCTTTATTATACTGTTTTCTTCTTCAGCTAAAGTACTAAACATTTGTTTTGTCCTTAATTAAAGTTTGATTAAACAAAAATATATTTATCTGAGACCAATTTCAATTATTTCTGTTCAGCGCCAGCTGTTCTGACAAAAATGGCATTAAGACATTGCGAATTAATTACCCCATACTGACAAGTCGACATGTTTGCAAGTAAAGGCAATTTTAGTGATATTGCAATACTCAGATAAAATTGTTACAGCACAGTTATTTTAAAACTTATTATTTAAAGTTAAAGACTATTTCTAAAGAAAGAATTAGCTGTAGCTCTTAAATTTTTAATGGGTGCGTTATATCCCACCACGAGCCTGCGTGAGAAGTCTAAAAGGTGGCTTCGATTAGCATATTTTAGAACTGTTGATAACCTAAAATCTCGGTCAAATTCCGTAGAAAGAGAGATCGTTTAGCATGAATGTCAAGCCTGGCGGCATTCGCAAAAGTGTATGCTTTATTGAAACAACAGGTGACCATTGATCATGCAAAGAAAACATTGTAAAACTTCAAGTTGAGCTTCATTTAACAGGATATCAAGTTTCCTAGATGCAAATTTTCACTCTACACGACAGCTGAAAGGAAACATTTTAGTAAAGATAACTATTTTAATGAACCACTTGGAAACCGACGGTTGGGTTCATTATAATTCGTCGGAAGCATATATGAGGCATTACTGCTTGTGTCAGTTCTTTTTCGTTTTTTTCTAAGAGCTAATAGCAGTTCTGAACAATTGAAAAAGTACTTTCTACTCGACGAAAATCGACCTTCGTTTAAACACAAGTTCAGTTGTTCTACAAAGTTCTGCTGAAGATGAACGGAAACAGGTCGAATTTTTCGCTCCGCTTTTCGGATTCGACCCAAGTAATTCAAAGTGCAAAGTCTAATGTTCAAGTGATGACAGAATCTTTTTTTTTGTTGACTTTGAACATCTCCGCCCTTCTCGGGAACTTATTCATTTTTCTGGCGATTTACAGAAACCCGAAACTTCAAACAGTAACCAACGTTTTCGTTATCAACCTGGCAATAAGCGATATTCTGATGTCGCTTCTTGTTCTTCCTCTCAGCTGCGGCGCGTCCATCGAGAACCACTGGATCTTTGGCTCCATCGGCTGTACTTTGTTTGACCTGTTGGGTTTCGTCTTGGCTGGTGTCTCGCTACAAACGTTGACAATGATAGCTATCAACCGCTATTTACGAGTTTGCAAAGAGATGCTGTATCGTAAGGTGTTTTCACGAAGGAGCGTGATCTTCGCCAGCGTTTGTTCTTGGTTGATTACAATCACTTTCGTTGTCATTGGGTTTCCGTTGTCTGGAGTTGAATTTATTGAAGTGGAAGGCAACCCAGCCATTTGCGTGATACGTTGCAGAAACGAAATTGCTTTGCCATATGCAATAACAGTTTTAGCTATATATCTTGTACCTTGCATCTCAGTTATACCTTATTGTTACTTTAAGGTATTTCGTGAAATACAACACCACAATAAAACAGTGGCGAGTTCCAGAGTTGCGTTTTGTAAGAGAGGATCGCCTTACGGGGTTAAAGAAGCGAAACTCACAAAACTGTTTGTTGCTGTGTTACTCGGATTTTGCACTTGTTGGTTCCCATCTTTTGTTTGCACGACTCTTTATCTGTTTGACGCCATTGACAAAGAGTCTCTACTGTATAGCAACATTTACTGGACCTTTCCCTTCTTTGCAAGCAGTTGTGTCAATCCTCTTATTTACATTGTAATGAGCAAACCTTTCGGTGATGAACTAAAGAGGATTCTACGGTCTTGTAACAGGAAAACAACAAGAGAAGATAACGCAGCAAATCGAGTTACGCAGGAAACAAGAAATACGTATAAAGCTTCGACTCAGCTCTGAAAATCGTCAGAAATATTTGCTGACGAGGCAATAGCACGAAAGAGTGGGGATTACGAATGATGAAACATTTGTTGGTTTCTTGGTGTGGTTTGGTAATGAGATGATAAAAAAATCTTACCACACTAAGAGCAGGAAAGGTTCATTAGTTAAAATGCTTACAGTTACGTTATGTATATTCAACTGAACGATGTATATTTTCGGTAAGGAATAAATAAAAACTGGCGGAATTTGCAGGAGCCAATAAACACATATTTACATTACATTTTATCCAGTATGAAAAGTATCTAGCAATTTGCTAGTTGCATTTGACGAAGTAAAATGGATCCATTTTACCTATATTGCACTCGTAACGTCTGGAAATGTTGTATATATTCTATGTTATTAAAACAAGCTTCGTTCCGGCCTCTCTTATAGGTGTTTCTGAGCTCATCTACAATGTTTTTATGTAAAGGCTATTTGTTTCGATTAGCAACCTTAACCTTTTTTCAGTAATAAATGCAAAATAAAGCAATAAGAATCTATTTAACAATAACATTTTCTTTATTACCTTGATTGCAGTATAATATTAATCGGTTTCCTATAAAACGGAAGAATATGAGTGCTGCGCAATGTAGAGTAGCAACAAAAAGTAGAAAGTCATCTTGCATTACAAAACATATGAGATGAAATTTCAGACAGACTCCCAGAAAAAACTGCTCAAGCAATAGAGTATTCATCTTTTCGCTGCTGCCAATTTGCTGCCAATTAATCCTGGAACACAGGAACCGACAATTTATCCTATGTTGGTCAGTGCAAGGCAAATGAAACAATAAATAAATTGTTTACAACCTCATCTGTAGTAAGCTTTCACTAAACGGAGATTTTAGTTCGTTCTTTAAAGTGTTCGACAAACTTGGTAACCTGACTATTACACGACCAAGTAATAAACGCGTTTAAAACTGCAAGATACGGTGGTATTGCAAGGTATTTCCTGAGATACAGCACAAAAACAAATATGTTTCGTGTATACAAGGCAAGCCCGTAGCCAGGATTTTTGTTGGGGGGTGCAAATTTCGTAAACCTGGACACTTTAAAGCGAAATTTATGGGACAAACACACTTATGGCCGTTTTTTTTAGTCGTTTCGATTTACAGTAGTGCCAATTGTTACGATAAACCTATTCGGCTTTCTTCATGGCCTTATTAAATCTCCAAATGCGGACCTTTTTGGGTCCGTGGGGGGGGGGTGCGTATGCACCCCGCGCACCCCCCCTGCCTACGGGCCCGTGTTTCATAAAGAGCATCATGTAAACCCTGGAAGGCAAACGAACCACGTTTTGTTGAATCACTTCTGGAAGAGTGCCTACAGAGGGTGCAGAAAACCTCTACAAGTATCTCTACAAACATTAATCTTCTGA
The DNA here is from genome assembly GCA_025403605.1 of Parazoanthus darwini. Lineage (NCBI taxonomy): Eukaryota > Metazoa > Cnidaria > Anthozoa > Zoantharia > Parazoanthidae > Parazoanthus > Parazoanthus darwini. The sequence goes on along the minus strand of JAOBYF010245543.1, from coordinate 508 downwards.
AAACAAAGGTATTTGCTAAAGCTGATTCAGTAACTGAATCCAATCTAAAGAAAAGAAGCAAGAATTAGTTAATTAATTGAGGATTATCATAACTGGCGGAAGATTCTCACTGGATGAACTAAAATCACAAGGCCAGTAAATCGAACTCAGTGATATGGAAATCGAGTGCAAACTTCTGCCTGGCCATAATTACAGCGGCCTCACGTTTTCACTAGAAAACCAATATTTTTTAAAAAAAGCACAAAAACCTTCAAAGAAAAGGCTGTGGCGTACTGCGCATTCCTTCAAAGACCGATGAGCAAACAACTTCCTGAGAAAAATTTAGTCCAGAACGTACAGATTAAATTGGTATTTTGGGTAAATTTTAGAACAAGAGGACTACTTCATCGAATTAAAGAAATATAGGTTTGTTTCTTTAAACGGTTAAGATAGAAATGCAGAAATTTAGTATACCTTATTATAGGAAATTAACGCTGCATGAAATTAACGCGAATCGTTAAAATTCGCG
>JAOBYF010244432.1:0-17589 GCA_025403605.1 Parazoanthus darwini | reverse complement strand
TTTAAGAAAAACACTGAAGAATGCCATTTTCGGGGCACCCTTTCCAATATTGCGCGTTCCCCTCCTTTTTCCGAGATTTATGAATCCGCCCCTGAAGATTATCGATATAACACGAGCCATCCTCCGAGTCTATGCCCGAAAAAAAGAGCTTCTTTTTACATATCGATAAGCAGAAAACTCGAAAATTCGCTAAAAGTACTGAAGCTCTTTTTCAAAACAATGACTGCTCGAAGCTTCAGTACGAGCGATGAGCGAAGGTTAGTTTGGCACATCTGACGTCACTGGCCGAGCCAGTTTGGTTCCAGTCTTTTCCGAGATGGTGGAAATGAATTTCATTTTGCTCCAAATTGAACGTCTCTTTTCGGACAAACATAATCGATGTAACAGGTGAACACGGCATATTTCCTTGAAACTTCAGTCCTGCATAAAATAATCTTTTAGTGTATTTCCCCTTTAACCGGGTAGTCACGAGTCTTAAAACACACAACAGCGCGCCACTGAAATCGGACAAATCACTAGATGCAGCTGGCTAGAAGTCCTGGTCTGGGGTCTGGCGACAATGTGGACGAGCAATATCGCCTTACGTGTAACAGAGCACCAGGGAAGGGGAGGCAGTGTTTCTTATCTGTTTGAAAAAAACTAGTATTTGCATGTACATTTGTGTCAGCACATCCTATCTTCACTCCATCCTATACCTGCATGTTTGGAGGAATTTGAGCGCCAAATCCAAAAGCCGGAAACAACTTGTCACTACAAAAACAAGAAAAAAACGGTGTGTTTGAAAACGGTTGGCTTTTCACTGTTTCCACTGGCTTGTTACCGAGGTGTAATATTTATCTTTCATGTCTGAAAAGAAACATGCTGGTCAGGTTAACTGATCCATCGTAATCAGTCACATGTGATGATAATTAATCAAAACATTATACACATAAACTGAAGCTGTTAGTGAAATGACTTGGGATAACCAATCACCACTATCGAAGGAAAGCTTTGAGGACGTTTTTTACAAAGGAAAGATTCAATTCTTAACACTTTCTGAGCTTTTGTTTTGTAATCACAATAAATCACTTGATAATAGAGGTGAGTAGAACGGGGCACCTTACGTATCAAAATACTGACATAACTATCAGTATTCATTTTCCTGCAACGGCCAAAACATTCAAACATATTCACGTTCAGAGGGGACTACTACAATGGATAGATTATGGACTGGGTGGGTCAGCACTGGATGCCAGTATCACAGTCATAACAGATATCCCCTGAAGCAACTAAAACCTTGATGTAGTCATTAGGTGCACAAGTGTTAGTTGATGCAGAGATTGTGGCTTGGGTTGGATAGGTCACCGCTGGACACGGTGGAGACAACTTACGTATCATAGTCCTGACAGATATCCCCCACAGCAGCCAAAGCCTTGACATATTCATTGGGTTCGTAGGGGTTAATATAATGGAGAGATTGGGGGTTGGATGGGTCACCGTTGGAGGCTGTGAAGTCAACTCCTACCTGTCAAAATAAATTGAATACACACAAATATTCAAATAGTTACAAAAAACCATCGGCACAGTGTCTTCATTTCCTTCCATGTATAGGTAGACCTCCCCCCTTCCCCCCTCTCCCATATGGCAATGGTGTAGCACTAGTTAACCCTCTCCATCATTCTCCTTATTCACATTTCTCATCTCGCCCAGAAGACAAAAGCAAACACATGAACATACATAGCAGTTGAATACCAGAAACCCAGCCTCACTCGGTCTTACTTTTCTCGGATAAACAAACAAACAAACTTCATATGTCCCTTTACATTTCCCCTTGGATCTTACTCACTCTCATATTCCCACACGTGCTCAAATGTTCCCTCGCATGCACACACTCACTTGCGTGTTTTCCATATCCTTCCATAACTGCAAGTTACTACAAGTGCTCACATTAATAAAACCCAGAACCTACAGTGAAATTGATTTGACATCCGCCCATCACATAATCCAGGAATGAGTGAACCTTGATTACCTTCGAAGAAAACAAACATGAGAAAACGCTTATTATTCCAATATGGCACTATGTCACAGCATCACATCATCAGGGACCGATTGTTCAAAGCCCGATCAGTCCTAATCTTGGATTAACTCTTAGTAAACCCTATAGAGTTAACTCAGGATTAGCGCTTATCGGGCTTTGAACAACCGAGCTCTGGGAAACAAATATGAGGGCGTTCACATTAACGCGCATGCTTGTAAGGTACGATAGATTCCTTCAATAAAGACACAGTTTCTGAAGAATATCAAACAAACCTTTAAAATCTTGGACCATCGTCGTACCAAACCAAGCACTGGTAAGTAGCCGAACTGAATGATATAAAGGACTATTCTGCCTTTTTTATTTTTTGCAATATTATTTTTGAGATTCCATGTTTATTGATGACATTTGTCTCGTGTTATGAGCATGCACATCTACGAAGAGCACCACCAATTAATATCAGTAAATTATGAAGACTGTGTCCAAATATAAACACCCACACAAATGGTCCAAATAATCATAGGGGAGTACCCTAAGGTGATAAGGTTTGGAACCACATGGGGGTACCCTAAGGTGATGAGGTGTGGAACCACATGGGGGTACCCTAAGGTGATGAGGTGTGGAACCACATGGGTGTACCCTAAGTGGACGTGGTGTGGAACCCTAAGGTAACGTAATGTGACAACTTACATCGCACGCTGCAAGGTAAAGGACACCAGAATTAACGTAATTTTTCTTCTTCTGTTTCTTCTTTGGATTAATCAACTGCATCCCGCCCTGTTGAAAGGAACGTTTTAACACTCTTGTTATTTTAGTGCAAAATGCGCTATAAAGCTGTTTCAAAATATGTTGTATGACGACCTTGTAAGAAACTGTCGGTTGTCCAAAGCTAAGAACATAAGCATAGTCCCTTGGTAAAATGTAAAAAAGTTAAATCCTTGCTTCTTTGTAACGGTTCTAGCTGTAAAAAACTTTACTGTCCGCGGTGCCTTTGTACAAGGAAAGAGGGTTAGGAGACCTGGGGAACTCTACACTTAGCTAAATTCTCTGGTTTGAAATTCTGGAACTAAAACTGAAAACTGAATGGCTTTTCTACTCGATGGAAGAGATATAGCTCGGTTGCGAATGATCACGAAGCCCTGTGTGATGTAAAGGATGTGAGTGCGCGCTAGGCGATTCAGTCGCAATCCTGCTAACTATTACTAAATCATTTCTACTGGCAAAATACAAAGTTAACATTTCAATTTCAGGGGCGTTCCTGAGTGTAAGTCAGTTAACACGGGCTTAAAAGATTATAGGGGGAATTTTTTTTTTCGAACAGCCAAATTGAAAAAATATCATAACACTTTTTGTGTTCTCATAATCCAAAAGTGTTTGTTGAAAGTGCCAATGATGTAAAGAAACACAACAATTACGTGATTGTAACTTGAAGGTCCAAGTAAAGTTACTTTACTTTATTTTTTTGCTCAGTTTGATCGGCCTTGATACTGCATCGTAGGCCACGCGGAACAATTTTACATGGAGTTGCGTTGTTTTCTACAAGGATTCTTCAAATGCTCGATCGACTAACTGCCTTGTCGCTTGAAACGTATTCGCCCGGTTTCTCCACTCTCGTGCAGCATTACTGTCGCCATCACCATCACTTTCACTATCGCCATCACCATCTCAATGGCCGCCATCATCGCCGTGATCATCACCATCACCATCACCATCATCATCATCCCACTCCCTTCACCATCCCATCACCTTTAACACAATCACCATCGCATCGCCTTCACCACCACAATCACTATCGCCATCACCATCACCATCATAACACCATCACCATCTCATCACCTTCACCATCACCATTACCATTACAATTGCATCACCATCATCACCATCATAATCAACATTACCACCACATCACATCACCATCACAAACACCATCACATCACCTTCACCTTCACCATCACAATCACCTTCAACATCACAATCACCTTCAACATCACATCACCATCATCATCACCATCCCACCACCACCCCAATCACCGTCACATCACCATCACCTTCATCTTCACCACCACCATCACCATGACGATCCCATCACCACCACCACCCCAATCACCGTCAAATCACCATCACCTTCATCTTCACCACTACCATCACCATGACGATCCCATCACCATCACCATCACCATCCCAACACCATCGCCTTCACTATCACAACCTTCAATACCGGCGACCAGGATTACTATCACAACACTATCACCATCACTCCTGTCAACGCCACCAGTTCCGACATCACAATCACTACCATCAGTCCTTGTCGTATCAATAGAATCTGTTTGCATGTTTTTTTCCTCCAAAAAAGCTGGGTTTTGTGCGTCGGCGATGTCTAATTGCTGTTTTAAAGCGCATAAATTAAAACGGGATTCCACTTTTGATGCTTACCAAACGAAAAAGTTTGACAACGATTACCTATATTTAGATTATACAGACAGTCAATGGCTTTATCTGTAAAGAATAGATAGTCTTCTGTAGGTCTGCATACGCAATATAATAACTGCATAAGTTAAAGCCCTACTATTTAAACCCTAAATTGCCCACCTTTCCTTTTTTATTGCGGAGAAGGGGTAATGCTCAAAATGTCAGTATTCCAATCAATAGTACGGCCCCTGGAAAACTTACCAAATCAACTCTTGTTGATCACACCGCACATTTTTATTATCTTACTTTATCGTTCGTCAACGTGTCGATTGGCATTAAACACCAGTACCAATTACAGTGTGATCAAACAGACCTACCCCAGTGTCTTTGTTGCTAAGCAACTGTCGGGCCGTACTTTCCACTGTACCAATCAAATCGTTCGCATCATTTTCATCCCAGTCAAAACAGGTGATCTAAATGAAATCAATCCGAGGATGATCTTAAGATTAACTGTATTGCATTGAAATAAAGTGCTATGGCCAGTTCTTTTTGCGTAGTATATGATATATATGAAAATGGCGTTCACAGCAGTGTTGTGAGCACTCTACGGTACTTGTGTCACAATCTAAACACACGTATTGCAACATCTACCACATGACTATCACCTTGAGTGTATCGGATAGTGACTCGGAGTTAGGGTAAGACTTTTCGAAAAATAGGGATGGCGAGGGCTGAAGGCCCCCAACCGCTCCCCCCCCCCCCCTGTAAAACCACGCCCAGACTTGGTGCTCGTCAACAGCTCTCTAGCGCGGGAGCTGCTCTGAACATTCCAGCGCGATTTTCACGAAGTTTTCAGTTTCGCTTCTCAAGGCTGCAAAAAAATCGCATGGAAACGGAAAAAATGAGGTCAACCACTTCTAAACTTGCTTTTCATCATTTAAGATAAAATACAGCATACTTTCTAAATTACAACCAGACGGCAATTAGTGCAGTTGTTTGTTATTGGTTCACCTGTGTCTGTTCTCTCTCACTCCGTAACTATCGTGCTTTTCTCCTTCTTTGACGTTTTTGTCTTGTTGTGTTTTTTTTGGTCGTGAACTGACCAAAAGAATCGCAAACTAAAAACAGGCCTCCTGGAGTTTCTATCTTCTATAGTTATATTTCGGGTGGCCACTACCGCATATTCTTCGATTCAATTTAAGCTTTAAAAGTTATGTAACTGATAAACCTCATAAGGAATAACCTAAAATGCAGTTGTTGTTCCTGAGACCTAGTTTGGACGCGGTCTAAGTCTAAACATAATCCTGAAGTTACATTTCCATACATATCGAATCAATGATAGGTGATGTATGTATAACAACTACTTGCCAATTAGAGCTCACCTTGACGGGGGCGTCATAGTCTCCACTGCACAGTGTTTGCAAGGAAACCTCAAACGTTTTCCAGTGCGGGTTCAGGTTGTTTTGGACCACCTTCGCAGATGAAATACCAGCGTTTTTTATATTAGTTATATTTGTCAGTGTAGCCATTTGAAATGAAAAGTAACAACAACAAACATTACGGTTTCAAAACTGCCGCGCAATCTCAATCTTGGAGAAGGAGAGGAATATTGTTTGAACTCAAAAAACTCTCGTTGATTGTTGTGTATGTATCTTGGCTTCAGTGAGGAGACTAAACTAGTCTCGTTCAACAACAACAAGTCTGCCACAGGCAGCCAAAGCTTACAGTTTGTATTTCTTGGGGTCATTTTTTCCCAGTTTATAAAACTTTGTCAGGAAGTTCTGCAACAGAGCGATTTATAAGACTTTGTATGGGAATACACTAGATTTCTCCAAACAACAGAATATTGACATGGTTGATACTAAAGTTAACTTATCACTTGTCTGTCGTGTACTCGTGTGTTCTGCGTATTTTGGGGCCATTTGGAGCCACTTTAAATGATTCAACCCCGGCCAGTAAGAAGTAGATTATAGCTGGTTACTTCATCTTGAACTACTCGCCACGCGAAGCAAGAGCATTTCGGCATTAATAAGAATGACTCTAAATGGCTCACACAAGTACACGACAAACAAGAGGAACGTCTGCTTCATTACATCATTCTTGGCACTATTTTATCTTTTTGAGAAATCGGGTATACTCTCATACAAACCCAATAAATTGTTTGACCCTGGAGTTTCCATGCAAGTCTAATAAATCGTCAAATCTTACCCCAAAACACAAACTGTAGGTCTGGGCTGCCTAATTATATGGTATACTGCCGAAGAATTTTCGGGAAAGCCACAAAAGTACTAAGAGGTAACTGAGTAGAAACAAGGGGATGCGGAGAAAGTAGTGAGCATATTGCGGGAAATTTAACCAATTATGCTACTACGCCTCCTAAAATGCGTGAATATTTTTAATGCTCTGCGTTCGCTTAAGCTGGCTGAAGAACTTGTGAGTTCGGAAAAGTTGGAAATAACGCTGTCAGTTTACGCATGTTTTGTTATTATTATTATTATCATTGCTATTATTATCATTATCATTATTATTGCTATTATAATTGTCATTATTATTGTTATTTTTCAGTACTTTTATCATTCTTAATAACTCAAAAGCTAAAAGCTACCTCTGTTCTGTGAACAACTAAAGAGCCGCCATCACTCTTGAGTTTGGAGATTTCCAAAAACGGATCAGATTTCCCAATAAAGTCCTGTAAGACGTAAAGACGAAAACAAAATGATATTGTTATTTAAAACACGTAATTTAGCCGGTGGCGAGCAAGCAGATGATAACAGCGGTTGTAATAAAAAGAAAACAGGCCTCGATTCCTTAAAATCTGTGCCTTAAAATCTTTGACATAACTACCTGGAGTAGAGTGGTTTATAGGACAAGAGGGGAACAAAAAAGGAAGCATTCCCCGTTAGCATCACCAACTGACGGAAGACACAAAGGGAAGAAGGGAGAAGTGAATTGAGGGGAGGTGTTCAAGTACAACTACGAGTAGAAAAAAGTGAAATATAACAGATGGGATAGCAAAGGAAATGGAATTGTACTACATGTCATGTCCCACTGCAGATCTCCAGGCCAGTCCCAAGACGTTTTATCGAATTTAAAGAAAATGTTTTCTAGATTTAACACCAGACATTAATGTTTGGTGTAAAAGTAGACCTCTTGCCCCTAAAGATTTCCAACACGGTTTCTTGATGCTTCCTGCCAGTTCAATTTACCTTCTTGTCCAAGTTTGTTGCTCTGAAGGTCAGTCTCAGAAACTCATTTCCTCCTTTCACTTCCTCCGCATAAATCTGAAATCAATGTTACTGTCGTTTCATGGTGTCAAAGTATTCAATTACTGTAGGATAGATTCATCACACAAAGACTGGCAACATGCAAAGAGGAAGTAAATAACTTAGGGTGCGTTCGTTTGGGCCTATTCAGGAATAGGATATCATAATTTTTTTCTGATCTGGGCTGTGATTGGCTGAAATCACAAATCATGTGAGCTAAGTACTACGGAAACTTTATTAAACTGGTAAACTTAATAAAACGTTGGCTAGAACTTTCACTAGCATTTCTAAATTGAACGTTGATCCACAAATCGTGAAACAGTTGCCTTTGTTTGATCTCATATCAAAACTAAGGTTAATTTCATATGGGTGCATGGAACACTGAGGTGGTGTTTTTAAACATGATTGATTACCGGATTGAATTTCATTCCGGCATGACATACACTTTTCATTCCACATTTACATAGTCATTCTCATTCTGAAGAAAAGTGCAGTTAAGACATCGGCAGATCGAAAATTTGAGTCAGCTGAACCATTTACATAATTCCATGCTGGAATGAGCTTGTACCAGCTTTACATGATACTTGTGCGACGTGTGGCCAGATTTCATTCTGAAATGAACTTTCCAATCCAGTGCGACCACCAGGATGAACTCATTCCAGAAAAATTTGTAACGGAATGAGATTTTAGACTTAAAAGGTATCATGTAAATGAATATAGAGACTTAGTATGGAACCAGGATGAAGTCGTACGAGAATGAAACTCGATCCGGTATCATGTAAACATCACCCAAGATGGTTTACGTACTGTAATTGTCCCTGCATTGCCTCCTCGATTGCTCAGAGGTTGAGTGTAAGACCTGTTGGATACAACCTTCAAGCAAACAGCAGATTTAAAACTTTGAAAGTTCAGTTAGCTGAGCAACAGTAATGTTATGAATTTTACCTTGGAGTTAATAAACAGATTCTCGACAAAGTATTTAATGGCTAGTTAGGAAACCAATATCCAAAGAGCTTGATGCAAGCCCATAAGTCAGTCACAATTATTTACATTACTCAGGTACACAGAATTTATTGCGGGAGGTGAGAACGAGCGCCAAAGGCACAAGCATCTAGGGGGGTCCGGGGACATGCCCCCCCCCCAGGAAAATTTTGAAATCAAGTTTGTCTGAGATAGCATTTCCCACATTTTATGTTCGGAAAGAAAACCAGAGTCAAAAATCGATGTCACTCAGTAATATTGGACGATTTTTTACTAAATTCAGGGATATCAGTTGCTACGTAAACAAACATTCTTTGATGATAATTTTATTTCTTCTCTTGAACTGAGTAGTTTTCAAACTTCTTAACGACCTACATATTATCAAGCACAGAATCAAGCTTAAAACTGCAGCAAGCTATTTTTGTCCGTATCCTTATTACAGGACTTAAAAAACCTTGACATCCACCTAGGTGTGGTTTGTTATTGTTTACATCCATTTCCACTCATAGGAATGGCTAACTAAACTAAAAATGAACTAAATGAACTAATGAACTAAACACTGTCATGTAATAATTTTTCTGACATGGACCTTACGGGCCAAATTGGGGGGTGCATCCGCATCTGTTGCACCCCCCTGTATACAGGCCTGTTACTGTCACTTGCAGCAGTATATATTAAGTATTAACTGATAATATGTTACAGGATACTTTGTCATATATTTTATTTAAATGGTATGTACTAAGTACTACTAGTAAGTACTACAAGTAGTATTGTAGCAGTAATCAATTGAAAACTCTTAACACTTGTGGTGGCAGAATTCCTTATCATGACAAATATATTTCAACATTTATGCAATATTTATGTATTATGTACCTGTCGCAGAGTGCATTCCATTTCGCCCAAGAAGTCATCATCGTCTAGCTGCTTTGTAGCATTATCAACATCATACACCATAAACTTCAGCTTCTGTACCATCTCAAAATAGTAATCCACAAGAAGGGGCTTAGAAAAGTCTGGGTTCAGGGAGTTCTTCACTTGATCAGTTCTGCCAAACTTGCGAAATTGAGTTCTGTTAGAATCAGGGACGGTAGCAAGGGGAGGGGCTGGGGGGCATGCCCTTCCCCCCCCCCAGTTTTTTCCCCAGCAAATGTTTCAAGCTCAGCAAATCACCCCAAGTCTGAGGAAAACTGGAAATACTTTAATTACTAGTTTTAGACACTCTGATTTTATTTCAAATGGCATTTAAAAGCCAGGAAATACTAACGTCTTTAGACAAACTAATTTTCAAAAGGGTTTTGTTAGAAGATTTCAAAGATTTCTATGCTGCCTTCTTTTTCTTAAAATTTTGTTTCGGTCTGTAGAAATAGTTTTATAATTACATTAACTATAAAACTATAATCCTCAAAACCTTCCGAGGTTCAAATCCAACAAAAATAACAAACAGATAACTTCAATTTTATTGCAACTCTCTCAAGTATTCATTTTTCCACACACAATACTAATAAATATGCTTATTTATTTGTTATCACTTGAGAACTCTAAAACAGTTGAATTGGAGAGAACTAAAGCTAGAAGAAAAACTGCATTCAATAATTATATACTTCCTGAGAAGTTGGATTGCGTGCAAAACAAAACAAAACACTGAAGGTGAGGGCAATGCAGTCAAGCACATGTCTGCAGATGATTCAGGAATTGGCATTGCACTCGGATCTTTTATCTTAAGGAAGTACTCACACGCTGATATTGATCCTGTCATGCAGAACAGCAAATATTATTTAATAAGAAGACAATATACTGAACATTACATGCAAATTACTCAAATTTGCAATGCATCATTACATGTAAAGCAGATACTTGTAAATTTTACATATAATTAAAATCTTAGTACTAGTATACCTCAAACATTCAACTTACAAGTATTCAAAACTGCCCCACCACCCCTCCCATTCAGTTCATGATTCTCAAACCACAGAGCCGCCATCAGTATGAAATTCCCCACTCCTTGGGTGCTGAATGCTTGGGGGAGATGGAGGGGTGGGGGAAGGATTAAGGGTTTGACTTGACTGAAATAAGATAAAGCTATAGCCTTGGTGGAGAGGGTATAAATCCTGGTAAATTTTAAAGAACTGACAGATTACAAGTGTGAATTAAAAGCTCCCTGCTCCTGTCCCCCCCCCCCTGCCCCCTCTCTGACTCTGTTTCAGTCATTGTGTTTCACTCACCCACACATATGTGCGCATGTTCACAAACACCTTGATGCCAACTCTCAAGACATGCTTATATTATAATATTATAATATAAAAATTGTAAAACGTAATTACAAAATTATATCCGCCCAGCCAAAACCCAGGAAGAAAACTGAAGCCCGTCATTTGTAACTGCCGAACTTCAGGTGAACTACTAATCGTTTCACCTGCTGACATGAACTGATCGAATGTTAACACAATTTATTCATACAAACTTGTAAACAAGCGAGATTGGGATACAAAAATAAACACGACTTCATGCTCGTTCGTGTAAGCTATTCAGGAGTGCGAGGGTTCATTCATGTGCAGTTTTATTATTAAAGTTATGTTCTAAGTCTAACATATTCTTGTCTCACCTCGTACCAGGTCTTGTTCTTGTCTTGCATAAGAAGCACAACTATAGGATCGGATTTGGAGAGCGTGTCCTTGTTTAGCAGTCCTCTGCAAGACAAGTGGAGCTCGACTTTCGTCACGCACTGAGCCATTGCGATTATCAATTTGCCAAAGGTTTTTAAAACTGATTGTAAAGTTATCAACTTTGATTGAAAAGCAAAATCCAACTTAAATTAAAACATTTAGGACTTAGTTCGATGAACGCGCCGATTTCTTCAGTTTCTTGTATGTTCTTTCAAAACAGTCAGTTTGTTTCCGCAAAGGCGCCCGCACAACAGGCAGCGGTAGTGTGGAGCCTCACGCTCGGCCCCGAGGGCCGGACCGCGCGCTGTCCACGCGTCGCCCGCGCGTCGGACCTTCGCTAAGCCGCAGCAAAACTTTGGCATCAAAGAGGTAAATATGAGCCTGATGTTGGAATACGGTAGGTGATGATGGACAATAGGGTTTACTGATCGCAAATGATAGTGATGTCAGCAGTGGCGCCCGGCGGATAGGAGAAAGGGTTGCAGGGAGTGAAAGGCGTCCTCAGCCCTCAATACTGAGGCGCGCTCATTTCAAACCTACCAAAAAAATACAATACAAACACTTTGAATTTAGTCACCAGGTATCAAAAAGGCAAGAAGGCGGAAGCTATTGTGTTGTTTGGAAGCCGGGTCCGTGAATGGACGTTGTGATTGGCCACTAAAGCTTAAAAACTTGGCTTCCGCTTCCGCTTCTATTGATTTTTTAGCATGCACTGGTACAGAACAAGGGCACAGAAGCGATAAAGAAAAAGAAAAAAAAGAGCCAGAACTCCGTCTGCGCTTGCGTCATGCCCAAGTTTGTGGTTCTGTCACAGTTTCTTGACTAATACTGCGGGAGCGGAACGCTCTTTTCGTTTCCTCTTCCGTCTCAACTTCACTGTAAGGAAGACTTTAGAGCTATCCTTAACAAACTAAAGCCACGCGAAACCCATTAAGACTACCATAAATTCTACTTAGTATTACGCGTACGAGTATCGTAATTTAGTTCAATCTTCTGGTTGCAAATATGTTATTTCCGGAGAGTTCGTTATCAAGACAAATATTTTAAAGTATTTTTGAAATGAGATGATAATTGAACTGTCACAAGTGACGAAAACTGCGAATTTGCTTAATTTTTTACAGTATAACCCTGAGTTTCGAACTCGCTACTATTATCATCAGTTGTGTGTTAAAGTTCAACTCTTTTTAATTAAATGACTGATATAAAGAGTGGATTCCAAGACTTTGACTCTTCTTAATATCCAGGGATCAACAACACAATGCCGAGAACCATCAACTAACAAATTTAATAAGTGAGGAAAGCAGGTGCACATATATTGGGCTGGGTCGTTCGCGTTTTTTAAAAGCTCAAAAGCCACCGAGTTCCCTGAAATTATTTGGCAAAAAACGGGAAACAGAAAAAGGCAATATTTATGTAGTATTTCATGTCTTTAGGATACACAGGAGGAAATTTCAGTAGAAAAAGGCCATTTTTGCAAAAATCAGCAAAAGGGTTTATCATGCCATTCCCATTTGACTCATTCTCCATTTGCAAAATGAATGACTAGGGGAAAATCAGTTATAGCAAGGATCTATGGAATTTCCAGTTTTGTTTTTCATAATGCAGGTACCGCGGGAATTTTATCAAGACTAGATTATGAAATATTTAACTTTGAAGATTCATAGCAAGTGAACTGCACTTTTAAAAAGAAAGCCAGGCGCGAAATATATGCTAGTTCAATATGTTGCAAATACAAAGCAAAACGAGCTAATATTAAAATTAAGTCGCCGACCGCGGTGACTTTTATCCTCGGGCCAACACGTCTTATTTTGACCTTATTTCTTAAGCAGACAAAAAATGAAACAAATCAATAGCAGGAATGAATTCTACATTTATTAACCTTTCACTTTCAGACCAACCTGGTTTTCCTCCTATATAAAATTCCCTACAACACGCGCGGATGACCCTGGGAACCAGTTCTCCAGAATTGTTCTCCAGTCCTCTTCGAGTTGTGTAAGAACATGGCGGATCGCGCAAAATTCGAGGTTTTTCAATAACTTGGATAAGACTCGATTTAAGTATCTTACATCTTACAGATGAACCCATTATCTCTTATATATTGTCTGCTGAAGACAAAATGTCACAAGTTCATATCTTTGAGCAAGCCCATGACATTCTGAGAACTGCAAAATGCCAGCTTCTTATGCGGGATTTCAGTGCCTGTTTTGATTCGTGTGTAAATGGTCTTGAGGTTTTTAAAAGCAGTTTTGTCCAAGCAGATGAAACCAGTAGGTACGATTTCAAAAGTAATGACACAGTTACATCAAGGCCAAGTTGATATATTATTATAATTTAATACTCATTATTTATGGCCAGGTTTGCAATTGGCATTTTGTGATGGAGAGAAATTTATTTCCAGCAAAATTGAAAATTTTGGGCACTTTTACATGTAGATGGGTTTTAAACAATTGTTTCAAACAATTGGGTCAAAGATGTATTTGGATAAATGTACCCAGACACCTTTGGACATCTGTAGACACCAGTCCTCTTGGCACTTTTGGATATTTCCTTACCTCTACATTTATAATGGACACACCTGTGACCTTTGACCTGTACTCTGGAGCTGCCAAAACTGCATTTTAGTGTGGTGTCACCTACCGTATTGTAAATGGAAAGTTGACTAATTCAATCAGAAGCCTCTCAGTGATAGTACTGTAGTTGAGATTGGGGAAGATATCTGGTTTTGTGGTTTATCTAATTACGGTGGTTTTGTTTATACACTGAAACTGCAGTATTAAACAGACACAAGTTCTTCTGGGAGTGATTGCAGTCCAAGCACTTGCTGAGCTCAACCAATGGCAAAAAGTGCTCCAGTTCTTGAGAGATTGGTTTGGAGAAGTTAAGCACCTTTCACCGCAGCTTTTTTTGTTGTGGTTTGTATTATTATATTTTTTTTAGGTGAAACTACCTTTTTTTGCAAAAATAGCTACATAGAATAATCTTACACGAATAGAGAAAAAGACTTGTCTGAGAATCCTAGTTCTGCCCATATTTGAGGCCGTCAAGCAACAAGAAACACAATCATGTACTTTTCCATAAAGTTAATTTTAAATTTTGTTGATCACTTGAAGCCAGAGGAACATTTATCATCAAAATACTGCCTAAATCTAACAAATAAATATAAAGTAACAAATAACTATGTATACATGATTGTATGATTGGGTAATTCTGTTGTTCTATGTTCCTTCGTTATGTCAAACTCTTAATAATTTACTCCATCCAAGTCTGTCTTATTAATTGTTTTAGAATATCTTTTTTTGTTTTATTTTTTTTTGTTTCTGCAGTACAAACTATAGTATGGTACACATTATATTACATAACATGGTTACTTAAATAACCCTTAAATAAAATAATTTATTGTTGTTCAGGTAGTCCTATAGCTCTATTTAATTTTGTTTGTAAAATATTATTCTAAGTTATTTGTAATAATTATGTTGTTTCTATTGTAGCATTTCATTATATCTAAGAGTGGGCGACTTGTCCACTGCAGAGTACCTGGTCAGTGAATGGATCAATGAAGAAGCAAACTATGACAATGAAGGTTACTGGAAAGTTGTTGATCTGTATGTCAGCAAAATTTTGCTTCCAGTTGGTGGAAGTAAAAAAGTTGAAGACTTCTTAACCAAGAGTTGCATCATTTCATCAGAGAGAAAACAGGTATTAGATAGATATGTGTACATGATTTATATTTCAGGTACTACTTAAATATGCAACCAATAATGTCCATGTAGAATCTGGAGAATAATAATTATATTTTTATTTATTATCCATTACTAAAATTAATATTTATGTTTTACAATTTATTTTAGTGTACATTGTAAAACCAAACTCCCTCTCTGAAATTACAATGAAAATACTTACTGCTAACAAAACATTAAATAAAGTATTACTGACTAAGCTAATATTTTCCATTGGTGGTTATTTTTTTTAAAAAATGATTGTAATATTTACTGTTAGTAGATATTTTAAAATTATAATTTATATTAAAGCATTGATTCTCATTGTAATGTATCACTGATGGTAATTGAATAATATAATTTTAAGACAGTCTAACTACTGGTATATGTATCTGCTGAAACAGACCTATGCTATTGTCTATCTTCAATTTAGATGTATCTCCAACATGTTCACAGCTTGAAACAGCAGGATGAAAGTGAAGTTGTCCCCATGGAATCTTCATGTAGGGCAAATAGGGTAAGGAGACCTTGTGATTAATAGCTTACTATATAAAGTATAATAATTATAATTTACATGTATAATGTACATGTGAAGTATGACAATACAATCATGTATTATATTGTGTCATAAAATAAAATGTGTAATTTCACTGCCATGCAGTAGTGGGAAACTGAGTTCTAGGTCGAGAAACAGTCATGTGATAAATTATAACGTGCAAAATTTATTGACCTTATCTCATCCCCAGATCTCGTATTGGCAGTTCAAGTAGAAAATAAAAGGAAAAGGGGGACAAACTATCGGTAGTACTGTATAATAATAATAATAATAATAATAAAAGTAATAACAAATAAATAATAAACATTTTTATTAACATGTCAATTTAAAAAAATGAGAATTACTGCTAATTGAGTACACAATAAAGTTTACAGAAGATACAACTACATCTCTCAACTATCTATTAGTATATCTGTGACATAGTTATCTGATTCCCTGTTTATCAGATTACAGGAAGGACAGCAGATACAAGCCCCTCAGCTAAAACTGAAGATAAAAGTAAGACCCATTCTGATCTTTGTTGGAATTTACGAGAATTATGACTGACCTCTGAATCACTAAACCAAATGCAGAGGCTACAGTATATTTTCATAATTTTATTTAATTTGTAAACTTCTATTAATGGTAATTTTATTTTTCATAGTACTTATGAATACTCTGATTGGCTAAAAACCCATGTGACAAGAGAATGCCTCACGAGTTTAAATTTTAGACATTAGTTCTGTGTCTGCATTTATTTTTTAATTAATTAAGAGTTGATTATTTTATAGAGAAAATTATGAAAGTGTGGTTTTCCATGTAAAAGACATTGATGTTAACAAAAGGTGCGGGAGGTTGGAAGAACACTTGATTTGCTAGAAAGTTTTCAGACAGTAATTATACATTGTGGTCACCCAACATCCAGCATGTTGTCTTGACACCAGGCCATGTATTATTTGTATAATATTTATTTATTTTTAGTTAAGTTTCGTTGTTAATTAATTAATATTATATGTCATATTTCTCAGTTTATCAAAATATTAGGTAGTTTTACAGTACTATGTACAAATTTATTTTATTTAATTTGTTTAATAAATGGTTTTTTAAATAATTGTTATTAACTTTTAGTACTGTTACTGAACTATTGTTCCCTTGATTTATATATTCATAATTTAGTATAATTATACCCTGCTAACAGAACCTCTCTTTTCACCCAACTGATGAACGTAATACTAAGACAGGCCCTGAAAATTTTGTCATTTTCTGTTGAACATTTATGTTCAGGGAAATAAGTTCATGTGTAAGATCATGCTTGTATGGCCAAACAGAACTTTTTAAAACTGGCCCTGTGTCGTAAGTGGTGCTTAGAACAAGGCCAGAGGGAGGGTAAATTTTTGAAATGCCTTGAAATATAACAGTGCCTAATTTTTCACTTCAATCTTGTTATAACCTCTTACTGTAAAATTATTTTTTCTGACTTAGTTGTTGTCAAATGTGCTGAAGTTCAAGTGCTTCAAAGGATTATCAGAACTTTGCAGTGGCTGAAGAGGATGTTTCAGCGTTCTATGACACACCAGACTATCAAGCAGTTTTGCAGAGCTGCTGTTGCTCTTTTTCATTTATGCACTGCTACTCAAAACACACTCACCAGGTATGTATGTATGTAACCCTACGTTCAATTTATAATGCCATCAAAATCACTAGCATTTTGCATACCGAATCAGTTGACAACCCAAAGGATGTGTTGGAAAGCCGGTAGTGTCACTGCTACTTTTTTGGCTTCAGACCGGCTTACACACAGTGAAATTGTGACACTGTTGTGACTGCATTGATGATCTGTTATGGTGCCATTGACTGCTATCACTGTCCCACTAGTGCAGCTTGCATGTCACTATTACAGCAGTCTGTCAAATGCCACAACTGTCATGGTGTTGTGCTTAACTCCACTGCTGCAAGTCATATTGCCCTAATCTCCTGAGGATATGATGAAAATAACTGTCAGATTCAG
>JAOBYF010244431.1:0-25269 GCA_025403605.1 Parazoanthus darwini | reverse complement strand
GACCAAGCTCACGCTACCACGATAGAAGAATATGGCCTTATCATTCCGACTTAGTATTTCAATGTTTCGCTGGTCGGATGCCCTAACATCCGTGTCAACTGGAAGGATGAATTTCTTCCGGAAAGAGAAAATAATAACTTTACCTTTTGCTCCAACAGCCAGCAGATCATTGCTGAGGGAGGCTAAAGAAAAGCCGAAATGATTCACGTTCGTTGCTGTCTTGAAATGAGAATCAAAGCTGAATGTGATGTTATCGTTTGTAAAATTTCTACAACATGGACCGGAGGAATCGGCAAGACCAGGGAATCTATTGAGTTCTTGTTTTATTTCAATTGCGTTTGAACTGTCAAATCTAGCGGCCAACCTCGTGACAATAATTTTGAACCCTTCTGTTTGTGATGGATTCCATGAACTCGATGTGAGGTTTGCCAAGCTTTTGTTATATATCTTAGGGTTTTGTATCAACACAACAAGCTCGCTAGGGGCGGAAATGTAACGGACGTCTGGATTTATTAGGGTTTGGTTGAAGTCAGGAAGCCTCAGATATGGAAGCCAGCGGTTTCGTTCGTTCTCAGCCGCAATGTCTCTGATGTCTACTGTGCGCAATGGAGGAGGTGTTGGGTCATAGATAACACCTTCTGATATGCTTTCCGAATATATACCTTTTGATGTGTACGCCCTTAAAACACCATGGTAATTTTGTTCACGAGCTAGTTGGGGAGTTTGTACTGTCACGTTTCGTTGCCATGGTAAAATATCAATAAAATCAACTAGTACAGCTTGTCCATACCGTGCTTTGCCAAATAACGAGGCTTCCGATTGGTTTATTTTTGTTCCACCGACAACTCCAATCTGAAGGTCGGAAACAGGGATAGTTGGATTGCCGCTGATACTCCATCGCAGGCTCATAGACGTGCCGTCGGATTGCAAAGCCACGCTACCAGTGTCATTCATAGGTACATGAGTAGACTCAAAGTTAGAAACTTTCTTTGGTTCAGTCATAACTAAACATGGTCCCGGGGGAGCTATTTCAGTGGACAAACCGGCACGATTCAGCGCTTTGACAATTGCGTATATTTCAGTCCCATGGTTTTGCCTTTGGATTACTTTGCTGAAGAACGTCTTCTGTTGCACAGATTTCCATTGCTGCAGATTGCACTCTTTCCGACGTGATCCGAGACAAACTTCATACTCCTTGATTCCGCTCTCTGCGTCTGACATTGCTTCCCACGCCATTGTAACAAGCTCTTGTTGGCATTCAACCTCAACAAAGGTTTGTTTTAAGCTTGAATTGCTGACTTCTGGAGGTGAAAAGTCAGTTGTAACGCTTTCCGACAGGGCTAAACTCTGCAGTCCCGCACCGTTTGTTGAACGAACTGTGACGTAATAGGCCGTATTGTGTAACAAAGACAATCCTGTGACATCATAGGTTGTCCGCAAGCCCGCTGACACAAAGTCCTTGACATTGCAGGTCTCGGCAGCTAGCCCAATACAAAGTTCGTAGCCCGTAATTCCACTCTCGATGTCCGTAAACGAGCCCCAGCTGTCGGATGATTTTGATAACGTAAGTGTCTGGTTTAATATTTGAATGAAAACTCCAAACTAAAAGTTATTTCTTATTGGAATTATATTTCCCAGGTGTCAGGAAACAATAACTTCCTCAAGGTGATATATATGAAGGAACTTATGTGGGCCTATAACACGGTTGGTGTGGACTGTAAGGTGCAAATGAGAAATAATATAAAGATTGTTCAAGTAAAAGGTAATATGATGTTCTTACTCTTGGTGTAATTAAAGAATTCAATGTTAGACTTAGCAGGAGATGGACGTATTATCTAGAGCTATGAAGGGTCATCCATTTGAAGAAGGCTTCTTGATCCTTTTTTTAACTGTTAAACCTGGTTCAAACTTGCAGCATAAGCACAAGAATAAGTATTTAAATAAAAAAGATATGATTGCAAAGGAATACCAAGTGTGCGACTAGAACTTTGTATTTATCAAAAATCATAGCTCTGTGCCTCCAAAAAACAAAAGTTTTATACAAAAACTTTATCAGAAAAGTTTGGAAACTATATTTTGAAGTACAGGAACTTTGGACGCCCCAACAAAAATGTGGATTCGCTCCTCGTAAAGCAGTTTTTCCTGTTCTTAGTTGACTTAGTGTTTTATTTCTCGGAACTGAAGTGCTCTACAACTTTATGAAATACTCTGTACCTTGCTCGGATATTGGTTCTGTTCAACTGATACATAATTGCTCTATGGAGACTGGGTCCCAACACAACTCGACCTGTCTCAGGAGGGGTGATGTCAACAATGAATCCATCTGAACTGATGTCCCGCGTGAGTCCCGCGTGATTTGTAGCACGAACAATGACTGCATACCTTCGGCCGTTTTCGAAATCCAAACCTGTAAAGTTATGTAACGATTAACGACAAAAGCCATTAGTTAACAAATGTTCTCCAAAGGAAAGACAACCAGTGCAGGTCGAGTCATGAATGTGGTCACAGACACGAGTGTTTTGTGAAACAAAACACACACATAGAATTTATACATCTGGGACCTTAGCGCATATTCTCACCAGTGTGAACAAGAGTGAACATCACAAGTGGCGCTATCCTTAATGGCGAACAGAATAACGACTGCGCATGCGTGTGAGGTAGTAAGAGAAAAGAGCTGGCCAAATTTCCGAGATGGCGTCTTGAAATTCAATTTTTAGAGCAAAAGTATGACGTGTCTAACTTTTTTCGACCAAAAAAATTAAGTAAGTGAGTATGTAATTCTGTTGTGATAAAACCCTTTTCCGACATGTCGTAATGGCGAGACTACGCACCGAAGCTTCCAAACCATGGTTTATTCCAGGTTATAATATAGATTACAATACCGGTGTAAGAAGAGGTTCGAAGTCTGCGAATACCGTAAGTTAATGTATGTAATGTTAATATTGATGCTGGGTGATAAGAAATGAGAAGCAATAGTGATGTCACAGTTCTAACTAATATAAAATCAACTGAATGATATGATGAAGACTGCTTGTCGAACCAATGGACCAAAGGTTCCAAACCTCTTCTTACGCCAGTGTTGTAATCTATATTATAACCTGGAATAAACCATGGTTTGGAACCTTGATTACCGAAAAAACTTAAGAAAAATTTAAAAACTTTCAACTATTCTTAAGAAATGCTTTTCCAAATATATTTAAGAAGATTTTCTGAAACTTTCCAAAACCTGAAATATTTTTTGACAATTTACAAAGGTTTCCTAAACATTTTCGAGATTCTCCAAAGATTTCCGAAAATTTCCTGATTTTCCGAAAAATTATATATTTTTGTTTATACAAAATAAAATTACACCGCATCTTGAAGATATGAGTTATGTTTTCTCGTACATATTAAGACTATTTTATTAACTCTCTACGCTTATTTTTAACATTTTATTTTTACCACTAGAAAATAGAGCTCATAACTTCAAACCGCCGTGTGGTAATTTACACCTGACGGTAGTGCGATGGTTGGTGAAAAGTTGATAGTCTGTCTTGTCCTCGTATAGAGGATATTGATGCGGTAGCAGGACTACACTCATCTTACTTTAAGTTATAATAACAGTATTTTACAAGAAAGCGCTGCGAGATTTTGATTAATTTTGAGATAGTTATTGGAGATATTGAGCAACATCATTTTTAGGCTAAAACTATAAAATACATAGCAGAAGAATCAACAAATCGCAAGTTTACATTAATTTTTACGGGAATTTATCAAATGTCGTTGAAAATTTCAGCGACAAGTAGTTTTGCTTACCTATTTCAAGAATCTTTATGTTGCTGTGCAGTAGTTTATGACAACCGGCCAATACAAGTTCTTACTGCCAAAAACTAAGTGAATAGATCAAAACAAAATAAAACAGATTCTTCACCTGCCAAGCTGATATTAGTGGCGTTTTGCACTGAGAACCAGGTCAGCAGACAAGAGGATCGGTTTATCACGCTGCAAACGGCAACCGCGTAGGACTGGATGCCAGTGTCCGGGTCTGCAAATTGCGACCAACTTGCTTTAATCGTTTCATCTCCATTGAAGTAATCCCAGTCTTCTTTTTCACCATCAATAACAACGCCAACTGTCGGTGGAGTAGAATCTACTGTCACCCCGCTAGAGGTTAGTGACGTCACAACTCCGGCGCCGTTGGTTGCTTGGACTGTGACAAAATACCGCTGACCATTTTTCATTGGCTTCTGAAGAACGTGTCGCACATATGTTGCGTCTATGTCAAGTGTGGTTTGGCGAGCAATGTCGCACTTTGCCGGTGACGAGCCCGCACACCACGTTAGGTCTACGACGCTACTCTCTGGGTCATCGAAAACATCCCACGTGGCACGGATTTCGTCAGTGCTCCGTTGATACTCGGCGTCAACGCCTGGCAGAAGACCGTCCGAGAGCGCTCTCCCTTCTGGACCTGTCAAGGTGCATGTCAGTACAACATAATCGGGTTATGCTCAATATACCAAGTCCCGACTTACATCATTGTTTTCAATTACGTCATTGACAAACAAGTATTCTTAAAATTGAAATAAAATACAATTAGGGCAATGCATGGGTCAGTTGGGCCACGCAGATAGGACAGTGGGACTGATTGGACAGATGGGAGAGTGGGTTAGCTGAGACAGTGGGCCAGATGGGCCAGATGATTATATGGGACAGTGGGTCAGATGGGACAGTGGGCCAGATTGGACAGTAAATCAGTGGGACAGATTGGACAGATGGGACAGATTGGACAGATGGGAAAGTGGGTCAGCTGAGACAGTGGGCCAGATGGGCAAGATGGTCATATGGGACAGTGGGTCAGTTGGTACTCCATCTACCAAAGATAGCTACCTAAAAATAAAAGGTTTGCTCACATTATTTCGTAAAGGTGTGTTTGCTGCAAACACAGCTGGCTATAATGTCCATGCGCAAATCCATTAAAACATCTGTAGGCGCGTTCAATTTGATTCTGTGAGAAGTAAATGCTAAAGTTGCCGATGGCGGAAGCTCGTTTTCCAGAGTTTATGGCACCATTACGGGCAGGACAAACATGTGCAATTTCTATCAGCTTCGCCGGTGAGCAGGTAGACATCAACATGTTTTATTTTCAACTTTGCGTGATTTCTCCAATCTTTATAGGACATTGGTCTTTTTAATGTTTTTTTTATAAATGTACAGTCAATTCTCGAACTCTCGAACTTATCGCTAACCCGAACAAAAGTTGTCTTTTCCTCATTAACTTGTTCCGATAACTTGAGCACAGAATAACCATAGCGCTAAATGAGCTAAGTAGTTGGCTTAGAAAAATAATCATAAAGTTTAAAGTGTAAGTAGTTAACAAATTCAGTAACAGATGGTCCTACCTGTTTTGTCAACGAAAATTCCACTTGATGAGGCTAACTCGCTACGAAGTGCCGCTCTGTTAACAGCCATTACTGACACGTAATACGAGCTCTTGTGACGTAGAGACAGGTTTGATGAGCTGTAGCTCGTAGCTCTACCAACTGATGTGGATGGCATCGTATCACAACCACCGGGAGCAGTTCCAACACAGACTAAATATTCGGTGACACCACTTTCTTTGTCCAGGAATGTCGTCCATGTTACTGATATTTTGGATTGTGTAAAGTATTGACTTTCATTATCTCTCATCACAGGTTGATTTTTGTGAGAAACCTCCCCAATGACTGGCGGAGACGAGTCCAGAATAAAGCCGTCGGATGAGGAAACGCTAGACAACCCAACACCGTTGGTAGCTCTTACCTAAAAGGAAGGAAGGAAATAGATGGGACTTTGTGTTGATGTTGAACTAATATTTTGTAGTGACATGTAATCATAAACAGATAAGAACCAGCTTATAAAAACCACCAAAGTTAGGAACCTGAAATGCTAAAATTTCAAACTTGCGCGCCTAATAAAAGAGAAGGTAGTTCAGATTCCTTTGTTTTCACGACTGATTGGCTTACTATACAAAGATAAAAGAGAAGAAAGACGTTGAAAAAAAATTGGTAGTATTCTTTTTCCTTTTCTCCCATTTTTATGAGCTCTCAGATCTCGATAGATTACATGTTTACCTTGGTAACGTATTTCACTCCTTCTTGCAAGTCCACATTTGAAATACAAATTTGAGAGATGTTTCGGATTTCTGTGAACTCCTGAATGCAGCTGTTGGAGTCAAAGGCAGAGCATACGGCGACTTCGTATTTCGTGATACCACTGTCCTTATCTGTTGGAGTTTTCCATGAAGCACAGAGCAGTGATTTATCGGACAGGTAGTCTACATCTGACGAACTTGTGTTTTCATTCAAATCTAAAACCTATCGAAAGAAACAATTCAAGTATTAACTGCTAAGCAATTTTCGTTGGTAAATAACTTATGTCAGCTTTGAAAAGTATCTGGCTTTTCTCGAAATTACTTTCATTTTCATCATTATCATAATCATCATCTTGTTATGATGATGATGATCATCATCATTTAGTACTAGTCTTTCACTGCCGTCCCTGCTGTCGCTATGCCACCTGTGATTCATTAGCTATTGTGAGTAAGACGTTTTGTCTGTTATTTAGGATTTCATTATCCATTTGCATTTTCCTGCTTACTCAAAAGTGTTTTACTTTAAATTTGCAATTTTGTTCTTCTTTTTTCCTTAAAGTCTTTTTAGTTGAAGTTTAGAAGTGCGCTTAATTTCCTTACGTATGCTCCACTTGAGCTAAAATAGCATTAATACCTACTCATGATCATTACATTATATGATTCTGTATCAGTACAGCATTCCGAAAAAAGGCCAACTTTCGATAAACGCAAAGTGCAAAACGCGAAGGCGATATTAAAACCAAAGGATATGTAGAGGCTACAGAGAAATTAACTAAGTTTTCAATTTTGGATTTATAGGCAGCTTTGGTAAAGTAAATTGGCTTGGTCGTAAAGCAGTGATATATGTTCTAACGTAAAATTTGATCTTAGGAAACCAACCATTTGATTTTTAGGGACGAAGGCGATCTTGCCGGTGCAAAATTTTTCTTTTATTGCAAGATTTTTAATCTTAAGGTTTAAAAATATTTCGCAAAAGTAAAGAGACTTTAAGTCGGAACTTAATTCTTCAGGTATAATTTTCTTCTCGCGTTCGTTTGCAGGATGTCTATTTGCAACTAACCCCCTTCCTCCCTCCCACAAAAGCTGACAATGGCCAATAGTATCAGCTTTTTGCGTATTGTACTTCACGTGTTTCAAACGTCAACCTTTTTGAAACCGCTGTAATGTTTGACATACCGTTGTAACTAGTGGTGGAGTTGTGTCGATGGTCAACCCGTCGGAATATACTTTGGCTTTTGCACCGGCACCATTCAATGCTGTCACAGTAATATATACGGCCAAACCAGATGGTAGCGATGGCGAGAGAGTCTTCCTCGCTCGAGTGCTGGTTCCCACATTCGTCTGAGCTACGACATCACAAACTCCTCTCTTGGTGCCCGCGCACCACATGTAGCTGGTGACATCAGACTCAGGGTCTGTAAACTCGTCCCAGCTAGCAGCAATGAGATAGTCGTCCCACTGAACATCCATATCGACTGAGGATTCTCCGTCTCTAACACTACCCCCCACAGGAGGCGTGGAATCGACTGTCAATCTTTCTGAGGAAGATAACACAAAATAACCAGCGCCGTTGATGGCTTTCACCGTCACGTAGTAACTACTTGTATGGTTTAACTTTAGTCCAGTAATTCGTGCCTGCAAAACGTTTCCAAATCTTTTGAAATCTTTGACGTCACAATGCTCTAGTTTTGTGCCCACGCATGCGTAGTATTCCTTTATCCCGCTCTCGGGGTCCAAGAACGGCGTCCAGCTTGCCAAAATCTCTTCTGCTGAACTTTGAAACTGGGAGCTGCTTTTTAGTCGGATTTGTTGGGGTATCGGAATGGAGTTATCCATTACGAACACATTTGAAGTAATATCTGTATACAGGCCAACCTTGTTTACCGCTCTGATTACAAAAATGTAGCACACCCCAGGTTTTAAACCAAGCTCTGACTTAGTCAACGAAGTTCTGATTCCAGCTGATACATATTGCGTGAGGCAGTTGGACATAGAGTTTGCCTGGCACAATTTCCACTCATAACGCGTGATGTTACTTTCTACATCTAATATGCTGTTCCAGGTAACTGTCACGGGTTCATCTTCTCTGAAGTACGTTACCCGTGACCCGTCTCCCACTTGCACTGTACCAACACTGGGTGGCGTTACATCAATAACTAAAGGATCAGACGTTCTAAACGTGACTTGATCAGCGCCATTCTTGACTCGAACTGTGACGTAGATGGTGTTACCGGAGACGAGAGGAGCTGGGAACTTGTAAGACACGAGTTGCTGTCGCGTATCTAAAGGAAGCCATTGTATCAGGTTGCATGACTTCGCTAATGAGCCCGCGCACCAAGATAATTCTGTTACACCGCTTTCATCATCTGATATGTAACTCCAGTGGAACATAATTCGCTCGGATTCCGCCTGTGTCAAGGTAAGAGAAATGAAGTTTGAACATGTGTCCAATAAACTTTGTTAAGTCTTTTAGAATCAAAATACACTGAAGTGTTTACTTCGTTGTGCCATAGTGTGATTTTACACAACATATTACTGGTCAATCATAGTTTTCATCAGCCACTTTCAGTTATTTGCTGAGAAATGTTTTCATTTTTCATTATTCTATTATCTTTTTCGTATGTTAAACTCTATTTGATGCTTATTCAAGATCAAGTGGATCTTGAGAAAGTGGTCCATTCTGAAAATCATTTTTAGTGAGAGAGTTACCTAACAAAAGATTATTATTACTATTAATCGTAGACACCAAGAGAACCTGCCACACAGGACCAATTCCCATACAAAAACAAATGATAAAGTGGCATCACTGAAAAAAGAAAAAAAGAAAAATAGGTGTCATTTGGTGACATATCTGATATCGTTTAAAAAGAAACGTTACTGTTAGAAACATGAATGAATCGACTTTATTTATGAAGCAAACTTCCGGTTAACAATAGTAGGATTTCAGTTGCAAGAAACGTACGCTGAAACAAAATCTTAATCAGACAATTAATCTGAGTCTCGTCGGGCATTTCTCTTAAATCTAATTAAACCTTTCAGGCCCATACATTGTTATACGTGTTCCTGTAATCTTTATAGTTACCTCTATGTTTACCTGATAATAAGTACTCTGGTTGTCTTTGGTGTAATGTATTGGAATGACTGCGTCAACTCTTTCTTCATCGGCTGGTGTACCATAAATAACGCGGCCCACGCGAGGGGGAATGGTGTCAACAGTCACTCCATCGGAGTACGCTGTAGCCGTTAGACCCGCACCATTGGTTGCTTGGACTGTGACGTAATATGTAACTCCTTCCTCCAGCAGTGTCTCGTGCTGTAAACTTGTTTGGAGTTCGCAGGAGGTCAAGTTTGATACGTCACAATTACCTGGAGATATGTTAAAAGGTATCGTTAGTGTCGATGTTGTAGATGTCTTTGTTTTTCAGCAAAAACGCCTGAACAAAGAAAAGGTGGAAATCCAGATGATGTTACTTCAGAATTGAGTAGATAACTATTTTGTTGTAAGTCTAAAAGCTCGGCTGAACTCTTTGTTGAACCAATAAAAACGAACGCAGCTTACGAATTTAACGTGTACGAGCATTGTATGTTTTAGTTCTTTACCTTTGAAACCGTCTCCGCATTATCTCTCATTATTACTAGTACTTTATCTGTAAAGCGCTATTGAACCACGATAGAGATGGTGCTTAAGTATATTATATAAAATAATAATAATAAATAATAATAAACAAAATAGAAATAGAAATACTTATTATTATTACTTTTTATTATTACTATTATTATTAATACTATTATTGTTTTAAGTCAGGACCCTAGCCTATTTTTTGCTATCATCGCTAAAAAGAGATTGGTAAGAGACGCTATCTGTGCTAAGTCAATTCAATACCTGCCGCAGTTCCAATACACCAATGATATTGTTTAACATCGCTCTCGGGGTCGTGGAAACCAGACCAATGTGACGTCAGAACCCGTGTTTGAGATTGGTAATCAACATCCATCGGCCAAACGTGCCCTCCGTCTGAAACCATCGTCTTGTTGCCATCCATCACATTCCCAACAACGGGTGGGCTCCAGTCCACCACAATCTGCTGTGACGTAACACTAACTTCTAGTCCTAAGTTGTTCACGGCTTGGACAGTTACAAAGAACGAAAGACCTTCGATGAGTGTTATGTTGAGATCATCAAGATCCAGTGACTCTGTTAGCTTGTCAACAGTGGTATAAGTCACGATGTCATCTTTGAATGCTAATGTTCCCACTGCTATATTATAATGGGATATCCCACTCTCTGGATCAAACAATTGCCATGTAATCGTGGGAGCAGATGCTGAAGTAATATAAAGGGTCTGCCTTCCTTTAGATGGGCCAATTATAACTTTGCTTTTTACGGGAGGAGTTCTATCAACGATAAATCCGTCAGAAGTTGCAAAAGTTATTTCTCCTCGAGTGTTTTTTGCACGTACAGTGGTCGCATATTTCAGTCCGTGCTTCAAAGAAACATTGTGGAACTTGTGAGTTGACGTTTTCAGGTGGGTGACCGGTATAAAACGTGTGTCACACTTTGTCTCTTGTACTGAAACATTTAGAGGAACTGCTGCATAACACCAGTCGTACTGAACGATTCCATACACAGGATCTTTAAAACCTTCCCAGTGTGCCCACAGCGCCCTATCATCCAGTTGGTAATCGATGTCTTCTTTGTAAGTTCGAGGGCCATCACTTACAATTCCTGCTGTAAACTTTCCTAAAGCTAGTGTCATACCTTCAGAGCATCCTGTCGCCTCCAAGCCTGCACCATTCAGCACACGTATACACACATAGTACGTAACGTTCGAGAAGATTGTTAAGTTCCTCAGAACAATTCCACTGACACTGTTCAATGCCGGGATGCTTGTGTACTTATTGGTAGGCGTTTTAATTAAAAGTGATTTAGATATTCCTGTTGCCCAGCTGAAACCCTGGATACCGCTTTCCTGATCTCCAAACCCGCTCCAAGCTAGAACAATTGAAACATTGCTTATGAAATCCAAGTCACGATTGTAAACGTCTGGTAGAACAAAATGAGAGGTAATAACACCAGTGATAGGTGGAGTACGATCAATGAGAAACCCGCGTGATGCTGCCGTAGAGGACAAACCGGCGTAGTTCTCAGCAACAAGACTAAGAAAATATGTTTTTCCAAGTTTTAAAGAGCTAGCTGACATGTTTACCATGATTTTAGACACTGAAATAATTGACAGTCGTGTTACATCTTGTAACCCCGATGACGTTCCAAGCCCCCAGCTTTGTGATTTCAAACCGCTCTCGTTGTCAGTGACATTCCAGTTAAAAACAATGTAGTCTGTTATAGGGTCGTATATGACCTTGATATTCTTTATTTCAGGCGGAGAGTTGTCAACAGTGACCCCGTTTGTCCAGTAGACAGATGTATGTCCCACGGCATCAGTTATTCTCACTCCAACAATGTATGTCCTTCCGTTCAGGTAATTCGGCGTCCGTATGCCATTGCCTGTAACAACAGCATTTGTTGAGTTTAGCAGGTTTCTTTTAGTTGTGTGAAATGGTATCAAGATTTCTTCGCTTACACTGTCTTTGACACTGAACTCATACTTAGTGATGATGGACTCGTTGTCATGACAACTCCATGACACAATAAACCTGTCAGTTTGAGCAACGAATTTCAAATCGTTTTCCTTTGAGGCAATTCCATCCCAAACTGCTTGACAATGTGGAGGGGCAGTGTCCACTGTAAAACCATCCGACATTTTCGAAGATGAAAGACCCAAGTAGTTTTGAGCGAAAATATGGATGTAATATTTCAATCCATTGGATAGAAAATTCTTGGATTTAATCACATATCTTCCTACTTCTGAACTAACATTGAATGGTCCAGCAACAAGATCATTTCTTAAATTTGGTCCCTTTAGAAGGCTGATTGTGTAACTTTTAATTGGACTTTCGGGATCAACAAATCTCCACGTAACTGGCGTTTCGGTGTTAGACTTCTGGAAACATTCGTGTTTGATGAAAAGGACCACAGGCGGTGTAATGTCAATAACAACGCCATCAGTAGCTGTAACTGTTTTCAAACCCGCCTTGTTCACGCACGTCACTGTGGCAAAGTAACGAACTCCTGTCTTTGGGTTCAGTTGAAAAGTGAATGAAGTCATATTTTCTGAAACACGAGTAAAACCCATCACATCTGATTCACCAGGTCCAGTGCCAAAAGCAATTCTTACCTCTTTTATCAAACTTTCGGGATCTGTGCAAACCCAATATGCAGACAAAGAGTCACCCGAAATCACTTGTGAATCCAATACAGGGTCCGTACCATCATGCACTGGGGTTGTAAAAATGGGCGGAGTTCCATCGACCATCACACCACTAGACGTCACCTTAGCACTTGGTACACCCAGAACATTATATGCTATTACTGTTGCGTAATAAAGCTGTCCATTCGTCAGCTCTTTGACTGTCAGCCTTGTGCTCGGGTGTGACGTAGTTGGCCCAACCTTAATAAGCTTTTGGATGTCATCATCTCCGGGTTTTGTTCCGAAACCGAGTTTATAATATATAACGTGTGTTTCCTCTTCTGTAAAGTTTCCCCAGTTTGCAGTAAGCCTTGTTGTTTGCGATTGGAAACTAACTCTCGGGCTAGCCTTTCCATTTATGACGTACCCAGACCGAGGAGGAGTGGTATCTATCGTGACTCCGTTCGACCAAAAATAAGCCGAGTTGTTAGCTACGTCGACCATTTTTATACACGCGTAGTAGGTGTGGCCGGTTTTTAATACAAGTTCATCAATTGTGTAGCTGTTTGTAGGTACTGTGAGCTTTTGATAAGATGCGACCTCACAGGTTGGCGACAAACGCCTTTCGGTGAGCCCGATGTAAATGTCAGCTATCTCAGTGTTGTCACTGAACCCATACCAATGTACTCTGTACATGCTGGTAATTATTTGATAGTTGGTGTCTCCGTATTGCCATCCATCTAGAACTATTCCTCCTTTCGGTGGCTCAGTGTCACACAGCATTGGCGCTGTAGAGTTTACACTAGCAAGACCCGCGCTGTTTATTACCACGAAAGTGACGTAGTACATGTAGCCATTGATAGTTTCTACAATGTCACTGCTTGTCCAGTTTACCTTTAAGAAAGACACGGGTTGTTGAATTTTGAAGTGCTTGAACTTTAAAGCATCGTCAGCCCCTTCGTATGTCCCCACTCCGACTTTGTATCCCGATATTCCCGAGCCGTCGTCTTCGGCTTCAAAGTAACCCGTAAAATGAGCGTGGCGTTTGTTTATGTAATTTGGGGGAGTCGTATCCTCATAGCCCTGCTGCACATGTGTGACAAAAGGTGGTGAGGTGTCAACTGTTAGCGTTTCGCTGAGTGCTTGAGCATTAACGCCAGCTCGATCCTTTGCTTCAACAACTATTGAGTACAATCCATCAGGCATATTTACTCGCCTTCCGTATCTGCGAGCGCGGCCTGCTGTTGTTATTGGCAAGAGTAAAGCAGATGATTTTAATGATAAAACTGATAACCCGAAACTCTGAATTCCGGAACCCTTGTCGAAGAACTGATCATCTGTGCACGTACGGTAGTCTTTTGGTTGAGCCTGATATTCTGACGCTTGCTTGTTCTCATACAGGCGTTCCTCGTCTACCTTGCACCACCCCCATCGGGCCCATATTGCCCAGTTAAGTATTTGATACAGTACTGCTGGACCTTTAAAACCGTTGATAATTTGGCCAATGTGAGGAGGCTGGAAGTCAATGAGAATTCCGTCACTGCTACCATTGGAACACAGTCCAACACTATTACAGCCTACGACAGTCGCATAATAAACTCTTCCACTCTCCAGCATTAAGCCATTCAACGTTACTCTTGTTTCTAGGCCCACACTTTCGGTCGTGTACGCATCATCAAGTCCTGCTTTAGTCCCCAGTCCAACCCGATACTCAATTACGGTGCTTTCTCCTTCAGTAAACGCCCCCTCCCAATGGGCTTGGTACTGAAACTGTTGATTCGAGTATTCCAGGTCATAACTCTTTAGACCATCTTTAATACGTCGAGATGCCGCTGATGGTGGACTGGGGTCAATGAGAATTCCATCTGATGTAACTGTATTTATCATGTTTAGTTTATTTACTGCTTTGACAGTCAGATGATACCACTGTTTCGGTTGAATAACTCCGGGAAAGGTCAGAGCGACAAATAGCGAACCATCGGGGTACCTGGTGACGGCTGAAATGTCTGTAACATTCTTAAAGGGCATAACATCAGTTCCATATGGACTTCGGCCAACAGCAACTTCTTGAAAAGCAATTCCAGACTCGTCATCTTTACAAAGCCACTTGGCCTGCACAAAAGATAAATCACTAGCAAAATCTACATCCTCAGTTTCTAAGCTATTCCGAACATCAATAACAGATGTACACGTTGGAGATGTGATGTCCGAAATAAAACCATCCGACTTTCCAATCGTTTGTAGCCCTGCGCCGTTTGTAGCACGTACCGCTACTTGATAAGGAACTCCTATTTTGAGAGACAGTTGTTGTCTGAGAAGCAGTCTTTGCCCTAGAGGGCTTCTAATGTATGGGCTTACTATTTTTCCAGTATCCTTCTCTATAATTGCCCACTCATACTGGACAATTGGGCTTTCATTATCTGCGAAATCTGTAAACTTTGCACGAACTCTACGAGCTGAAGGAAGGAAGTCGACGTCACTTGCACCCTTGCCATCTCGCACTCGTCCTGGAAGTGGTGGGGTCGTGTCAATAACAACTCCATCACTACACATAACTGTTTCAAGGCCAACATGATTTGTTGCAACAACTCGAGTGTAATACTTCTTTCCATGTTGAAGAGTTAGACCCGTGGCAATTGCTGATGTAGTGTCTCCCAACTGACTCAGCCGGACAATATCTGCTTCTCGGACATCTAGAGTGCAAGTTTCTCGTGACGATACGCCCCACTGGATTTTGAGAATCTTTTGGTGTTCAGGATTAATTTCAAAATTAACAGCCAGAAACAAGCTATCGGACTGGTAATCCACATCAGTGCGTTGATCTTTTCCATCGTAAACATAAGAAATTGTTGGACCGCGAGTGGCTGCGTATAAAACACCACAAGCGGCAACAGGACTTTTGAGACCTTCGTCATTCACTGCCCAAACGCTGGCATAGATAGCTGTTCCATGCGGAATCACTAAGGGATTGATTTGTTTGCTTAAACTATCGCCAATTTTGGAATGATAGAGCTCTCTGGAGCCCTGGACTCTTCCAAAGGCGACTTCGTAATGACCTATCGACTTGTCCTCTTTGAAACCCTCCCACGTGACAACATACGTCTGTGGTCCTGATTGACTTGCGTGACACTGACCAACGGTCGGTGGCGTGACGTCACGGTCTTTTTGACAGGTAGTGAATAACGTCCTCTCAATCTCTTGCATCGCCCACGTCCACTCCTTGAAAGTTTTTCTCTTGCACCAAGTTATTTTCACTTTGCAGCCTACAACCTTGCATTTGATTTGTATGCAAGTTCGTAGGCGGTACCAGAGATAGACACGTATTGTGAGCGGGCGCATGCGTAGCTTGAGCTCAAGGCAGGCACTAAGAGGCCAACGATCTATCTTTGCAGTCAAAGTAGGGATAAGATAAGTCTCCAAAATTTTTGCTTCTATTGTCACACCTGCCTCTACCACAAGAAGAGGGACGCTAGCCCCAGCATAAACTGACACCCATGCTCCTGGAATTATGCCTGCCTTGACCGTTTTGTCTTTGAGACACATAGACGCATAGTAGTTGACCCTCAGATGACCGTCGGCTCCTGCAAATAACTTTACTGGAATCCCAAATACATATATGGTTGTACTAACTTCAAAGAACTTGTAAGCTTTTGGTTCCATAAGTTGACCATCCTTGAGAGAAGTACACTTTGATTTTTCGGTATTACCATCGGAATCTCTCCTTACTCTTCTTTGCCTGTGTTCCTGTTCCAAAGCTCTTGTGTACACATCTTCGTGCAAGATTTCAAGGGCTGATCTGCGCTTTCGTAGGACTCCGCATCTTTGTTTTCCAACCGGAAACAATCTTTTTGGCTTGAATATCCACTCCCCAAGTACTTTCAGCTTAAGGCAGTTTTCGTGAACAGAAAAGTTGGTCTGCAGAATTGGTAGTTTGAGCTTGAAAAAACGGTCTTCAAAGTCGCCAAGTGTTGTCTTGTATTTCTCTTTTTCCGATATTGTTCCACTAGAGAATACGATAACAACATGCTCATCTTCAAATGACTGAACTGACTCTAATCCAGAAGGAGTTCTAACAGATCTTTGAAGTGTTTTCTCTCCAATATCTACCTGCTTAGCCGTGGTCAGGTTATGGAACTCCAGCCTGCATTGATAACCTGGAGATAAGGCACAGCGTGAAACGCATGCGTACTTATAACCGAACTGCCTTATCAATGTCATGCCCCTTGCGTCTTTTCCAAGAGTGAAAACTCGTTCGTGTTCTGCTTCACCACCAATAAAATCACCATTGGAAGCCATCCGAAAACTATACGCTTTGCCTTCGTTACCATCAATTACCCATAAACTGTTTGTCAGCAAGTCGTAGGAAAGAGACGTTACCTTGGCCTTAATGTTCACCACACTGGTTGTTGTAATATTAGAGGGCTTTGTTTGGCCTAACGACATTAGGACATCAGATTTTAGATATCCGTAAAGTTTCCCTTCCCCAGTGTTTCCTGTCCAAATGAACTTCTCTACAACGGCCACGCCACCAATTTTAGCCTTCAGAGGATTGTCTTCCTCCGCGAGTTCAACTATTTTGGCCACAGCTCCATTAGTCATGTTCATTATTACAAAAATAGAAGGCTTGTCTTCATTCGTAGAAACACCGTGCATGGAGAGAATCATGAGAGATTTTGACAACTGCGAGATTCCTTTTGCTTTATAATTGTCGAACAGTCCGGGAACCACCCATCGTCCTGTGTCTGTCAGAGATGCCAAATCGTCCAAGTGATCATACTTGAAGGTAAAAATATACTTGAGATAGATCTTAGATGAGCGACGGAGAACCCTCACACACACTTCCGCGGAGCAGTATGGGTAATCGTTAAGGTCAAGTTGTTGATCCTTTGGGTCCAGTTCTCGCTGACGGATTTGGATCTTGTTAAGGAAGTTAGTTACTTTTTCCATGAAAAGTTTAACTTTCTCTGTGATTTTTTGGATAACTTTGACAAACTTGTGCAAGTCAGGACTGATTTTCTTTGATATGTTTGCTGCACCGTTTAGGAAATTTATGACTGGTGTTGTTAAGGGGTCTATGTTATTCTTCAACAAATCAGCATACTTTGTTGCTCCTATGACAACTTCCTGTACAGCGTAAACGGACGGCACAATGTCTTTTGTGTCTTTGAAAATTGTTATGGCCTGTTTAACCTGACCGCGCACTTCGTTGAAGATTTTCTCATGCTTGGCAAAAACGTTATCATATGCGCTTTTTAAAGCTTCGTGGTTTGTGTTCACTAGTGTTTGAATCTTTTTTATCAGTTTCATAACTTTGTTGTATTTGTCCATTACGCGCGTCTTAGCTTCCTTAAATCCTCGCTTTTTACGTTTTCTTCCTTGGAGCTTATCTTCAACTTCCTTTCCATTCAACCTCTCAACTAAAGCTTCAATCTTTTAAACATCGTCTTTCAGTGAAAAAGCTTTCACTTTAGATATCAAATCTTTGACTCTCTTTTCTATATCCGTATAGCTATCGTATATAGGAATACACGAATCTTTCATTCGTGAGAACTCTTGAGCTTTTTGTATGTTAGCAGTCAACTCTTTGAAAGCGGTTCCCACGTTTTTGGCTTGATCAGTAAACTCCTTTTGTACACAAGGTCCTCCTTTGACGCAGTCAGGGAACACGTGTGTTACAAAGTATCCCACCATTCTTGGAATCATCCTGATAAGCACCCACAGTTCTTTTATAAAGTTTTTAAATCGTTTCCATGCAACTCGTCCAACAAATTTCCAGAAATTCCTCCAGCAAGGGCCTACCCTATGAAGCACAGTCTCAATGTCATGACAGGTTGGTGCGTTTGCTAAGGATTCCAAAATAGGGGATAAATTGCTTGTAATCGGCTTCAGATTTGTATAAAAATCTATCATTTCATGACCAATTACAGCCATTTTTCTGAAATCCTCTTTTATTTTATAGAATGGCTCTTTAAGGAAATTGAGTCTGCGAATTCCTTTCTTTATCAGTTTAATTGCCTGGTCAGTTAAAAACTTGTTCACTAACTCAGCAAGATCAATGTTACGAAACTCTTGAAGTTTTTCCTGGGCTTTTTCTCTGAACTTTGAGCACATGGTATGTATTTTGACTTCCCAGTCGTTTACAAAATTCTTCCGGAAGTCACGAAGTTTGTCTTTCAGCGCAGGTGCACCACCAGCGAACTGTGCTACAATTTCTGCAATTTTTCGGGCCTTGTCAGCATGTTCAGGTACCTTTTTTAACTCTTGGGTACCGTTTCTAATAAACACGAGAACCTGCTTAAGACCTTCTGTGAATTCGTTGTCTTTCTTTACTTGGGTGAGTACTTTAGAAATGATATCCGCTACTGCGGAGACGTCTCCTACACGGTCATCCAAGTTGTCTACGTACCATTTCTCTGCATTTGTGACAACCTTTTTAAAACCGTTTACAAATTTTACAATTTTTTGTGAAACGGGGCCGATAAATGTTGCAAGTTCATCAATTGCTCTATTAGCCCACTGTTCGACATCATCGATTATTTTGGTGGTGAAGTTAGCGCCTTTTCTGCATAAGGCAACAGCTTTTTCCGAAGTTCCATTTGCGAAGTCCAGTATCTTGTCTGTAAACTTTGTCACACCTTGTAGTTTGTCTGTAAGGGGGGTGAGAGACTTTGATACAAACTCTCTCACCTTTACTGTGAAATTAAACTCAAGCTCTTCCACGAACTCCTCAATCAGTGTTGTGAAGTTTTCTGCCTCAGAAGTAGCGTTGAAGAGGTTCTCATCCATTTCTTTCAAAAAGACAATTGTGACATTTTCAATTCTTGTGAGGAATTTATTCACGAAGGGTGCGGATTTGACAGGTAGCGCTACGACCCATCGGCAGAAGTGCTTGAATATCCAATGATACTTTTGATGGTTGTCACCGATCTTGCCAAAGAATTCCGCAATATCAGTAAAGTTAAGCATATTAGAAGACTGTTGTTGTAAAAGAGATTCTACGTTGTGTAAGAACACATAGAAGTTTCTAAGTTTTGGAGGCCAGTCTTGTGCTCCTCTCCTAACTCGATCACTTTTCAAAAGTTCTGGAAACAAAACATTTAGATCTTTCTCGCCACCAGGACCTATTTTGTTGAAAAACGCATTCATGTCAAAATGTGGCTCATTAAATTGACTGAAAAATCCCCCTATGCTTTTAAGTTTGTTAACAAAATCGTTAAATGTTGCTGAGTTGAGATCCACTTTTAAATCAAGACGCTTTTTCCAGTCAAACGAGATGCCAAACGGCAGTAGCTTATTGCCACCCTCATCATCCCGTGGGAATTTTTCTTCCAATTCTCTTGCCTTCGGCTTTGGCAATTTTATATTTCCAAGCCTTTTAAACCCTTGCATTAGTTCAGAGAATGTACTTCCAAACTTGATGGTGTCGCTCAGAGTTCTTAAGAAAGCATTCAAATTTCGGACAAGATTCAAGGCTTGACGAAAATTCATCTGCTGAGAAAACTCTTGCGGCTTTTTCTCTCCAATTGAGTTGAAGTAGTCATCAATTTCCTTGTCTTGAGAATCGAGATCCACCTTTGTCAGTCTGTTGGTCAAATCATTTATTCTGAACTTCTTGGAAAGACCGCGTGGAAGTCGTGAGACAACTTTGTCAACGGTCTTTTTCAGCTTGTCAAAGAAATTAAGTGCCGTATCTAAGATTTTTCCCACGACACTCTCTGATCCTATAACACTTTGAATTGTCTTTGCTTGGTCAATGATATTTCTCCAAGATTTGACCTTACCAATGACTTTCTTGGCAAACTGAATTACTTTGCTGATAAGGTTTCCAGACTTTACAGGCTTAAATAAGTTCTTGATAAATTCAACAACTTTACTGACAAATGTTGTAAACCCACTGGTCTTAAGCGGAAAAAGTTTCGCAACTTTTTGTCGAGCTTTGTTGATAAAGTTGATGAACACGTCCAGTAGACTTCCGGCGTTGTTCAGTATTTTATCCACAAAATTGGTTGCAATTTTTATTATATCATTTGGAATGTCATTCTTAAAACTTGCGGCTACTTTGAACGCAGCTTTTCCATCAACGATGTCGTATCCCCACTTCAGGAGATGAGCACGAAGCAAAGCCAGGTTGTCGACATTGATCTCAAAACTGCCACCAAAAAGCCCCAGACGAAGCCTAATTTGATTGACAAATCTGACAAGCGCCTCGGCACCTGCCCATTTTCCTCCAAAAACTTTCTTCCATTGTTTCTTTGGGCCTAGAGAATAATCCCAAGGCTTCAGAGCAGGAATAAATGCACGCTTCTTTCGGATGAGATACTTTTGCCTTTTTCGCAAATGTTGGGATTTAGGATGATTCCCATGATTCTCTAGGAACTCATTTAGGACGGAATCTAACTCATCCCCAGTCTCTGCAGACCACATGGCATGTTCAAGGGCTTTCACAACTGGCTCGGTCAAATCTTGATGCCTTTCCATAAACACTTTAATGGCTTCCGATTTGACGTGATTCTCTTCATCATTATAGATGGCACTGAGTAAGTAGTCGTTTGTATGGTGTTCGGGAAGTTTTCGCATAGCAGAGATGACTGCTGACCGAATGTCAGAGCTGTCGTGGTCTCGATGTTCCAGAATTACATCTAGGCCCTGGATATGGCCTAGATTACCGAGGCCCCAAATATGGTCTCTAAGGTAAGACTCGTGCTCATGTGTGCCTGGGCGGTGCAGAACTGATTTGTTTGTGTAGCTGTCATGAATGAGGTGAAACACGGCGTCACCTAGGGAGTTGTTGAAACCTTGCAGTTGAGCTCGCTTCGTGACACTTGCCAGAATCCACATAGCCATTGTCGAGGCGTCTCCATATTTTGATTCACGTTTCACATAATCAACTAACTGGCGGAAAATGCATTCATGCAGCGGAGCCTTTGCAAGAAAAAAGACTGCTTCTAGAACAATCTGCCGCTCCTCCTCTGTAAGTGGTCTGGGAATATCGTAATGTAGCGCACGAGCGAGGATCTCTTGCGCTGCGAGGCCCCCGTCAGCACTCATTGCGTTAACTAAGGCCATCCAAGCGGTAGAGTTCTGATGGGAACGTTCTTCTATTAGCTTTTGAATCTGGGAAAACATGGATTTGTCATTGCTTACCAGATAATGAAGCTCTTTTACACATTCAGCAAGCTCGTCTTCTGCAACTGATATATCGGTGTAACATCGGATCAATTCATAGAGACTTCGACTTTTCTTGTCTTCACCACCAATTGACTTCCAATTGATCTGATCTTGGTTTGAAAAGATGAGGCGATCCCGTTTTAACCCTTCCTTGATTTTGTTTGCCTCAAAGTGATGATCTTCTGTCGAACGTGCAGCTCTTCGAATTGTTCGCTTAGTGCATGATTTGAAATTCAGGTGACTATAGCCACTTGCAGAGATGTCAATATCCTGGTCATTGACATGGAACCCTTTAAAGTTTTCACTTCTTGGGTGTCCTTTCGGATTCTGAAACAAGGATTTGCTCATGCGCTGCACCTTATGAACTCTCCCATTTAAGATGTTGACATGCACGCTGTAACTTGACTTCACTTTATGGGCACGTTCGCCTTGCACCGGGCGTTCCTCGGGGAATTCTGTGTAGTCATAGTTGTTCCATGTTCTCCGAAGAGCCAGGTGAGATTGATTGTTTACCAAGAGAGCATAGTTAGCGTTGTATGTGCCGGAATCATCTTCTTCACGAACTCTAAACTCGGACGATGTCAAGTCTCTCAAGTTCATTTGGAAAGCTCCAATTATCCCTTTGTTTGTTTGTATTGGAGAAGATACAAGAAGGATGAGATTATTAGTTGTAACCGTTGCGCATTAAACGTTTATACCATGTTTCATAAAATTTGAATAAACATTGTCCATGTCTGAAATTTGAATCCGACGCAGGAAAACGAAACAGCGAGAATTTATTTGTTAAAAATCTAGACCGAAATGCATATTCTTGTGCTTTCTTAATTCTTAGGAATGAAAAAAAAAACTGCAGCTTTCAATGGAACCTAAATTTATCAGTTTTTTAAAAAAATCGTGCAACAGATCGCGCCATACCTGACTGAATTTTGAAAGTGATCAGTAGTGGTTCCTTACTTAACCTTGTTCCCAGGCTATTCCCAAGAGAAAGACCGTGGTTGAGTCTGATCAAGTGGTACCCAGTTCTCGAATGCTAACAATTTGAAGTTTGTAAACATCATAAAAAATGAAAGTGAATGTTACCATAATCCAGGTTGAAGTTGTAGTTGAAATTTTTAACTCGATTTTTGAATTTTTGAATCTTGCTTTTTAAACAGACGTTTCGACCGAAACCATCGGTCTTCATCAGTGAAAGTTAGTCACATGACAGCGAACTGTAATATAATTATAAAATTGTTTAACCATACCCAAGATCTGGATAAAACACTTTTATAATACACCCCAGTGGCTTTGAAAAATGCCTCGAGCCGAGGCAAAAAAGGCCAAAAATACAGAAAACGTAAGAGAAATTGGAACTTGAACTCGTCTAGAAGTTATTGCTCATAGTCAATGGGGCGCTTTATGAAAGTAGTGTGATAGGTGACCAAGAATTCTTTTCACAATTTTTAAAACAGGGATGAAACCGGGGTATAAAAACTGAATTGTCTAAGTCGCTCAGTTCATGAATGTTGCATAAGTGATGGATTGGCAAGTTTTTACACTTGTTTATGAGTCCTGTGTAGTCAGAAAACATGTGTTTCTGAGCTCAGTTACATTGTAACTCTTCAACGGTCAAACACAAACTTAAGAACAGTAGATAATAGGAGGGGTCCTAAGAACAAAAGCGGGATTTGAATGTACTCGGGGCTACGATGCACGTTTCAAAGAAATCTTTGGGTGATAGAGTCATCAGGTTCAAAATGTTAACTTGCAACTCGAGATTCATCTCGACCCTGCATTCTTTGATCATTCGCAAAAAATGTCATCGAAGTCGGTAACGGATGCAGACGTGGTTTACATGATGAGGCTGAAACTCCTAAACCCAAGAACAAAATGCATAAAAACGGTGGCATATGCATGTTGTTGTTGAAAAAATAATAATAATCAATCACGCTAAAGTCGTTCCGAACTCCTCTCGATAAAATTATGGATCTATACCCCAGTGTTCACTCCAACAAGTGTAAACGATTTCGATGACTGCCTCCGTGAAGTCAGGAATCCTGTGTCCTTATTCCGTTCTTGTTCTACCTTCCGAAATTTATATTGATCAAGATCAGCATTAAGAAGCTTTTTGTTGGAAGAGAAGCTAAAACGTGAATCAGTAATTTTGTAACCCCTGTAGCCCCTCCACACCTCACCTTGGGTGCGCCCTTTATCGACATGGCCGGAATAACGACTGCGCATGCGTGCGAGATAGCAAGAAACAAAGCTGACCAAAACATCTAGATAACGTCTCGAAATCCAATTTTTAGGGCAGAAGTGTCATATGGGTAACGTTATTCAGTTGATTTTTTATGGTGGTTACAAGAAAGCAAGATGAGCACACATGGTATGTTAAACCGTCTGTCT
This sequence comes from Parazoanthus darwini, assembly GCA_025403605.1. NCBI lineage: Eukaryota > Metazoa > Cnidaria > Anthozoa > Zoantharia > Parazoanthidae > Parazoanthus > Parazoanthus darwini. The sequence goes on along the minus strand of JAOBYF010244431.1, from coordinate 1,359 downwards.
TTTGTATATTTATCTTGCTTCTTGCAAGTTTGCGAGTTTGGAAGACGTTATTCCGACATGTCGGTTGTATCCCTAGTGTAAACGGGGCACTAGTCAGCAACTCACCTTTCTTGATTCCAAGAATTTCTGGCTTGTCTTTACCAGAATGATAAACAGCAGAAATCGGACCGTGCTCAGATTGCTGGAAGTAAAACTGTTTCGATAGCTGCTCTTCAAACTCTCGGTTAACAGGATGTCTGCTAAGGACACGCTCGCCTCGTCTTCTGGCCAGCCGGGGTTGGCGGACAGTAAGCTTCATTAGATGGGCCGGCGTGTCAAGTGATACCGGGACGATGTCCACCTGGGCAGAATTACCACACAAACAGTTCATGTGACTGAGACAATTACGGGTAGATTCGGTTTGTTTAGCATATTTTTTAGCAGCCATTTGTCTGGAATGGACACCGTTCTTGTCTCTGTAATACTGACACATTTCTCTATAAACAATCTGTATGCAGGGTCACATTAACTCAACTCCGCGGTTTGGCCGGAACCTGTACGCATGCGCACACATACCAACTTAACCGGAGCAGCTAGTCTAGAAAACAACCATGGCCAGCTGTTTTGCCCTTGTTGGAGCTTATCGTTTAGCTTGCACGCAGACTGAGCTGCCAAGGCGGGTTCAGAAAAAAGCTTTAATGCTTTGCCCCACTGCAACGCTTGTGGGAGCTGTGGCTGAGTCTGTAAGAACAGACGTTGGCAGTGCGTTCGGAGAGAGGATCCAGTTAAGGATGCTGACATGTGACGGCTAAATTTGCCAAAACAACCAATCTGTATGCAGAGTCTTACTAACTCAACTCCGCGGTTTGGCCAGAACCTGTACGCACGTGCGCAACTAACAAAGTCATTGCCAACGTCTGTTCTTACAGATTCAGCCACAGCTCCCACAAGCGTAACAGTTGGGCTGAGCATTAAAGCGGTTCTCTTAACCCGCCTCGGCAGCTAAATCCACGTGCAAGCTAAACCATGCTGATGGGCCCTAACAAGGACGAAAAGGAACGAAAGAGTGGATCGCCCCCTGTCACCGTCCGTTTACAGCCCCTTTAAACTAACTCTGTATTACAGACTTTGCATCCTTTGAGACTGCATTACAGACTTTTCAGCTGGATTGAATATAATATATATCCCCGCCTAATATTACTTTAATGTATTGTAATTATTCATGTAGTTATTATTCATCGCTGTGCACCACTGGGCATCGTATTGAATAGACCAGTTTCGTATTCCCAGTTACCGCTGACAGCAATGACCACAGACTCATTTCTACAGTGTCAGCCTCGACTTGGTCTTGAATATACATAAATACCAGCGAGAACGATC